>QLOY01015923.1:0-17205 GCA_003313965.1 Megacollybia marginata
CCGGTTCGGGGTCCGGGAAAAGTAGGTCGGACCTGACCCGGACCGGACCGCGGCCAGTCTATATACCACACACATTCCTAATGTCTCTGTAGGTCGAATGGTCACAATACCATGTTCTTCAAAGGGATTTGACACAAGTGAGCATAGGAGAACGTAGTACTTGCGTAGTACAGCACCAGGTTCGTAATTCGGAGTCTAAGTACTACGTCCGAATTTCGGAGGACATGACGAATACACAAGACTTGGCTGATCAGAAAACCGTACCCAGACATAGGATAGGATAGGAGTCATTGATGTGGCCGCAGGCCAAGAACCACCGACCAAAGCAGTCTTAGCAAACGTTGGCCGTCGGTCATGTGCTTTCCCGATTAACCCGATTCAGCACCCTACAGCCCGGGTTGATATCAGCACCCAGGTTGCTTATGCAGTTACTTACAGTGCTAGAAGGCCTATTAAAGACGGGTTTACATGGACAGATACTCACAATTGAGAACTTCCGCTTAGCAATTTGATGGTCTTTATTTGGCAAAAATCAATGATCAGGGTTTCATCTGAACTCCATGATATCGGAATGATGACAGTCACAGCCTGACAGCGTCATGTATTTTGGCCTCTTATTTTCTGCCGTGCACGCTTAACAATGCTTCCAGACCGAGTACGAGAAGAGGCCTGAGGCCTGAGGGATCGAGTCTTCCCCATTCAACCAGAATTCTAGGAGCTCAAGTTGGCATTAAGGTTTCAACAAGGTCTGGCGCTGAATGTTGCGCTGAACAGGCGTTCCGCGCTGCCGTAGATAGGACTGATCGTTGCTCAGCTATCATTCAAACTGTTGGTACAGCCATTTGTGTTGGGCTAGAGATATAAAGACGGAATGTGTCGTGAGTTTGATTCCTGTAGCAGCTGGTCTGTACTACACGCTTCATACTCGACGTCCAACTTTTTTATTCGTTTTCGAATCCTGAAAAACATGCGTTCTGTCAATTCTTTCTTCGTCTCCCTCACCTTGATCTTGTCATTTGTTTCCTCCGTGAATGGACTGCCTGTGCTTACCAAACCTTCGAGTGCTGCCGAAGTGAGACACTTTCTATATTGAAGTGTACCAAAGGTTAACTTTAGTATCGAAGGGAAAGAATGAAAGTATTGATAGGCCCGTTGAGTCTAGGACTCTCTATCGTCGCGCAGGAATGAAACACAAGGACGGTAAGTAGCATGCGAAGATCGTAAAACCGTCTTACTTCATTTCCAGAGCTAACAAACCCATCCGGCGGACCTAAGCCAGTCCCTGACCACCATTACTATCCTACACAAAACGGAGTGGTCAGTGTTGTTTTTACGGACGGATCTCCCCGATACTCACACCTTTTAATAGTACTCCGGAGCAGATGTCAATCACGCAGCCAACAATCTAATGACCGAAGTCGCCAATGCCCCCGTATACAGCAGTAAAGGCAAAGGTGGTTATCCCAAAGTCTCCACAGGTTTTGGCAAAGATAACCCCAACAACCCACTTGGCGTTGACCGTGCAACAGATAAAGCCAACGACCCGAACCATATCTCTTATCACAATCCCATTGGTAACACACCAGGTGGAAGCCCTGGACCTGATCGGTTAGTGGCTACTCGACCTAATGCCGCCAACTCTCAATACGACTTGGGGATATCGTTCCATGATTCGAGAAAACCGCTAGGGAATGGGGGGAATCATCCCTTCTCGCAATCCAAACCGTGGACGACGAGCAGTAAAACTGTCAATAAGATTGGAGCGAATGCACAGAGTAAAGTGATGAAAGCCCAAGGAACTGTTAACGATGCTGCAAGGAAGGTTGCCGGTGGTGCAAAGGCTGTTGGCAATAGTGTGGTTTCAGGTGCGAAGAAGGTTGGTGGGAGTGCAGTTTCAGGTGCGAAGAAGGTTGGCGGAGGCGCAGTTTCAGGTGCAAAGAAAGTTGGCGGAGGTGTAGTTTCAGGTGCGAAGAAAGTTGGCGGAGGCGTAGTTTCAGGTGCAAAGAAAATCGGTGGAGGAGTTGCTTCGGGTGCAAAAGCGGTCGGATCTGCTGTCGGCAAGGCTGGTGGTGCCATTAAAGGGATGTTCAAGAAGAAGACGGCGTAAGGGGAGTTTTTTAGTACCAGAATAATGACTATAAGTTAGTAGTAGAAAATAATCCACACGTACGTCTCAAGCACCTCCACTTGTTAGTCTAAAATGGGCAAATCCAAGTGGTCCCCCAAATGAAGAGGAGAATGGCATTCCAGATAGCGCACTGCGAGACCCAGAGGTATACTAAGGATCATTTTGGCAGAAGGCAACCTGAGGATTCTTTTTGAGTTTGGCAAGTCAACCGCACGACATAGCTGGGATAGTCCAGGCTGTGGTCCGTGAAGCTATGGAAAGAGAATGTATAGTCGTCCTTGAGATCATCCTCGAAGAATTTGCCCCAATTTGCAGCGTTCACTTCGCCCTTGAATCTGCTCCCGAGCTTTCGAAGTTTTGCGGTCGACTGGGTGTTTTCCAGTTCTTCAAGTTTGGTTGTTACGTCTGCGCGGTGCCAGTGGAGCCTCCGAGGTGTAGCAGGCATATTGGAGCAGTATCGTCCAACCTCGGGCGATGCGTCATTTAGTGACATGACGCGCGAACCTGACCGTCCGGTCGACCAAAGGCCCACTGCCAGTGTTGGCACAGTTGGCCGCATCATGACAGTTATCCAGAATGAGAATCAGCAACACGGTCGGAATGTCACGGAAATGTATACGCCTCTTGCGTACGTGTGCCTCATTTCCGAGTCTCTTCAGTACTGCGGCTAGATTCCGCAGAGAAAAGATCCAGCCTGAGCTACACGACCTACAGCATTAGAAGTTGTTGAAACCAGTAGGTTGGGCTGAGAAATGTTCGAGTCTCGGCAAAAAACCAGCTCCGTTAAGAGCCGTGAGCGGTCATGCATTGTCATAACATCTCACAACATTCAAGGGGGTATCAGGACGGGTATCAGGAAAACTGTGGGCGCGATATAGCCTTCTACCTAATGATAGCGGGAACATGCTCAGATAAGTACATTCAGCGTACTTTCACTTCAACAAATCTATTTTACAAGTTTATTTTTCTGGCCAAATCGATTTTGCAACTTCTTCGCTGCTCATATCGCTCGAATCTGCTAGCAAGTGTTCATTGGTTCTCTAAGAAACAGGTATTAGTCACGAGTAGCTCGGTAGGATCTCGGTTAAAACTCACCTTCAAAATTGCTGCCGCTCTTGGACCTGCAACCGAGGTTTGATCTTCAAGTGCTTTGATCCAACCCTTCCAATTCTCAGGTCCCGTCTTTTTCCATTCAGATCTCTCGGTCCAAGACCTCTGCGACAGGTACTTGCCCGCGAAACCCGACGTTTGCTTCTCATCCCCACCTCCATGCAAGAACACTTTTAAGCGCTGACCGGCAGCGAGTAACTGTGCACAGGCTGCAATTCGGTAGCTGTCCGAGTTCTCCTCCAACTTTCCGAGTCCAGAAAGAAGGCTGTTCCATGCAAATGAGGAATAGCCATATCCGAGCGTGAAGAGTCGAGCTGCACCAAGAGATGTCGCGATGAAGCGCTCGTCAAACTCCTGCTCGCCCTTCTCGTTTTCGGATTCTTCATCTTCGTCTAGGTTGGCATCCCAAGGACCGTTTATCATCAAATTCTCCGTCCAGTAGTACGTTTGCTCTCGTACCTCGGCTGTACATCCATCCTCTTCTGCAATATCGAAGATGGCATGCCAGAGAGGATCGAATGAGGATGGCTTGGATTCAAGATCCAAGTTCCAGACGAAATGGAGTAATGCCTCGCGGCTGGATTGTTCGGCTGGCTTGCCCTGTGTGCCATCAATGGATGAGCCGTTCAGAAGGGTTTTGAGATTGGCTCTGATAGATTCGCGTGTAGCTGGCTCTGCTGTTATGGCTACAGCCCATTCTTTACCAATGTCTGTACTTGACATCCGAGCAAAGAACTGAGTGAAACGGTGACAACGAAATCTGCAGATGAATGTACGAAGGTTTGCTGTTGATGTGAGGCTGTGTTGTGAGGTTCCTATTTTCATTATAAGCGCTCATAGTACTTATTTAGTTACCTCATCCGAGTAATATGAGCGTATCTTTGGGTCTTATGTGAGTAATTGGCTCCTTATCGTGCCATTGGTCATAAGGCCGTTCAGGTTTTTTTCCAAGTTTTCTTTATTTGGCAAAGATCAATGATCGCGGTTTCGATATTGGTAATGGTGTGACAGTCACAGCCTGACAGTGTCTTTTATTTTCTGCCATGCATGCTCAACATACTCAAGTCGGGTTCATCGGGGACATAGTTTATCTGTGACTCAAATTCATGTATTTGAATGTAGACGAATATCATTTTGTAAACTTGTAAACAATGCTTCCAGACCAAGTAAGGATCGAGTCTTCCCCGTTCAACTAGAACTCCAGGAGCTCAAGTTGACATCACTGAACCTGAACCTGAAAGATACCGGCGATGAGAACGTTAGGCACTCGAACATACAAATTCGAACAGCCTTGCCAAAATCTTACCTAGCAGTTGTGCTTCCAACGTAAATACGTATACGTGCCTCAAGTGACAAACCTACAAGGCGCTTGACTGTTGAGCTCATCTTCTCACAGATTTTGCCCAGACTGCCAAAATGAGAGAAGTGCATGTATTTACATGTGTTCAATTCAGCCAGCATGAGACAAACATGAACAACAAACTTAGCGTCTAATTAGCTCAACTGGGACTGTGTTGACACCCAGTGTCATGGTGGTCTTAGTAGACAATACACGGCTAGCCCATGACTCCTTGGTTTGTCCTGACTCTAATGAAGGCCTGATCTGCCATTCATGTAGAAGATGAGACAAGAAGCAGCATGCCTCGGTAAGAGCAAATTTGCGACCTATACCTGGATTAAAGCAAGATAGTAAGCGAGTGACGTAGAAGAAGATTTAAAATGCATACATGCACGGGATCCAAGCGAAAACAACGACATTTCATTCTCCTTTGCATTATACCAACGTGATGGTCGGTATATCTCGGGTTCAGGATAATACTTGGCATTGTGATCTGTGTGGGTCATTCAGCCGGTACAGAAGGACAAAGTCGAACTCACGGAGGCCAACCATATCGATCGCTACTCTTGTACCTTTTCGTACTGGGAGCAAGCCATTTAAGTCACCGCAAGGTAAGACGACATCGTCCGTGGTATCCCGCATAAGCACAAATCCGGCCGCTAATCGAACCCTTTAATGAATCATTTTGTATCTCAGTGGCGATCTGTGACGTACGATACATTCTACCGGCTTCCAAAAAGCACGCTAGAACCTTATTCAGTCTTTGGAAGTCGCTGTATTGCTGCGGAAGTAAGCAATACACCCCGCAATCCGGTTGATTTGACTTACCAGCTCTGCGCCAGTCTCTTTCATGACTCGGGTGATTTCCTCGTGCATTTCGTCCTGGATATCGGGATGCAACGCTAATAAAGCGATCGTGGCATTCCATATGCTTGACATGGTCTCTGAAGAGAGCATTTGGTATACAATGCCAGTAGGCTTAGTAGTGGTGACTGACCGTGTCCCGCAAATAGAATAAAAAAGGTGTTTCCAGTCTGTCAGGCGTAAGAACGAATTCTACTGACCTCATCTATCACATACTATTTCTTGGTCACTCATTGTAAGCCCACCTTCTTTGTCATCCTCACAGGCTTGAACCATTAGACTGAGAATGTCATGTCGGTCCTGGCTAAGAGTATTTGCACGTCGTTCTTTGATCAACTGCTTGATTTGATGCTCTAGAGAGAGGAAAGCCGCATCGATTTTCTGCAATCTGAAAATTTATACTATCAATTTGGTGCTGCAAGGAACTGCGTGTTTACCGACCGTTCAATCGGGAGCCAGTACATCCAACTGGGGATAATCAATCGATGGAGAATTGTTTGAGAAACTAATTCCAGAGCATCTCCAAATGAGCGCATAACATCTTTAGTGTGTGCTTCAGATTTCCATGGCAAGCAGTTTCCAAAACCGCATCGAGAAAGGACCACCAAAGCAAACTGTCACCACGTCAGCAAAGAGAGTCCATGCTTACAGAGTCTGGAACCTACTCTAATGGTCAAAGCATTGAAAGAAGGGATAATTATGCTTTGCTTGCGGTCCCAGCCCTCCACACTCGACATTTCGCGGTAGGTGGCAGCAGTTTCCTCCCACACAAGTTGGTAACTAGAACAAAGTGAGTTTGGCTTGCTACCTGGTAGCTATCATGAACAAACGTCTGGGATGTAAAGGCTGGTGCCATGATTCTCCGATGTCGGCGCCATTCTGAACCGTTAGAAGTGAAAAGATTGTTTCCAAAATCACTATGGTCAAAGAGCAATGTTAGATAGAGCTAGCTCTGTGATTGAACGATACGTACATGACGCCTTGGGTGGAGTCATCGCCTTTTGCGAAGGGCTCTGTAGTTGACAAAACCATTCGCGCAACGTCGTACGAACGTGTATAAATCATTGGCCGACCATAGAGATAAGGTATAATAGAAATAGTTTCACGTCCAAATCGCTCGTAGACTATTGGCAGCATGATTGAACTCGTAGTAGTTGCGTTAAACAGTTGCGAACCTTGATTCCTCCATGCGTACTGCCATTGTAACCCAGGATTCCAGCTACATGTCGGAAGTAAAGAGCCCCACAAGGAGATGGGGCAGCAGGGTACTCTGAGACCAGGCGCGCCTCCAACAGCCTAAAACATGTAAGTGGTCTCAATTCTAGGAGAGGAACGGAAACATTACAATGATAGATGCACGGACTTTGATCACCCCTCGTATCACCAGGATAATAACGAGAGCAAAACTACAGACACAGAAAGTGGACATATCCTCGCAAGGAAGGCCATGCTATCTGGTGAGTGAGATTTTAACGACAGTCAGCCGCGAAAATAATAATAGAAGGTGATGCGGTAAATTTGATGCAGTCTGATCGGATGTATCATGGGCCGTTGCATCAGTCCCTAGTCCCTACTAGTATCTGTGGAACGTCCTAAAATGTGCTTGGACGTACTGTGACTAGGATAGCCGCGGTCCGGTTCCGAACCTGAGGCCTATTCGGTGGCTGTGTAGAACCCTAGAACCTTCTGTTTCAACTTTCTAACTGAGGAGCAAGGTCCGACGCCCTCTCCTGTTGAAGCTGAAGGTTCATAGCCTCGCCACTTGTATCCCGAATCCATCCAAAAACATCAAACGATCAACCTCGCTGGTCTCCGTCCGCGCTGAGAAGCGTCCCGTTTGGCGGCTGTACCCGAAACGCAAACGCTGCGTTCAGCGTCTGCTTCCCGTGGCTTGAATAAACCCCCATGGTGTCGGAAGCGAAAAACGACCGATATCACTGCATGCGAGACACCTACAAGCCCTGATAGGCTGATACACCAAAACCACCATCAACAAACCGAAAATTTCCGAAAAATCTGCCTAAATGGCAGGAATCGCGGCGGCTTGATAATGTCACCTGCGATCGGACATTTGTTGGCATCATGCGGAGGAATTGGATCGTAATAGGTATGTATAACTTATGTCCCAAGTCTCGAAGCTGAGCGCTGAAGCCCAACTTGAAGTCCGAGCCTTAGGGTTGCTACTTTTGAGGTCGAATGCCGCTCCTCCCAAGTATCATCGTACTCTTGATCCTTTTCTGGTCAACAATAATTCTCATTACCACCTGGGTTTACCGTACCACATATTGCGTTTGTGCTGCATGTGTTGTTCTAGAGCTTTGTAACAGTACACACAGATCAACATACCCGCAGTTTCTTCACCGGGAATTTTTGCAAGCTTTTACTCCACATGGCGGCTTTGGCACCAGTCTCCTGCCCTCTTGAAGGACGGACATCTGAAGGTATGCCAGGCTCCAGCTTGTCTTGTCTGTGCTCAGACGATACCAAGTATCCTAATCGCCTCTTTCAAGTTCGACATCCGGATCGATGGGTTGTTTATGCGACAGACCCTACTTTGGTGAAGGAGATAGTAGACATACGTGATGGACGATTATCTCTCCTTGAAGCTACACGCGAAGTGATTCATGCAGTGCAGGTTGAGAATATCTGAACCGCTTTCAGATTTTACAAACTGAACATACCAAGATCTACCAAAGCCACCGAATCATTTCAATCATTCAGTCTCAGCTCTCCAGAAAAGTTTTCGGCTCTCTACCTCAATTACTGGAAGGAGCTTCGGAAGCCTATAAGCGTCATCTCCCAGATCCTAACCTCAAAACAGGTTTTTGTTCTATTGTGTGCACCGAATCGGCGTGCTAAAATGCTAATGCAGGATTTGGAAATTCATCATTTGCTTCAGCATACGATATCTTGACGAAAATAACTTGTGAGGTACTCGGACACGTCTTCATTGATGGCCCTACTGGTTAGTCCAATCTTGTACCGTTCTCGCATTGACGCTTGGTAGCAATGGACCCAAAATACAATACAATCTGCTCTCACTGGGTTCGAAGCGTTGTGAATATGAGCTGTTTTATTAATGCATTTCCATTACCTTTGAAACCGTCAGTCGCTGTCAGCGTTTGTTGTGGAGCTCATCCCTGGTATTACAGGCTTGCCATTCGTCTGTACAATCCCTGCAGCAAGGCTCTCAAAGACGCCATCGCATATCTGACCCCTATCATAAATATTAGGAATGAGGACTTGAAGCATGCACCATACAAGGATTCCGGCGTATGCCTTTTCTGATTTCTTACGTTGAGCGACACTGATTCTGGTCAAGGATGATTTCTTGGACATGCTTTTGAGAGACGATCTCGAGACCGCCCAGGATGCTTCCCTAGTCACTCAGAAGTTTCTATCAGCTATCTTTGCTGCTCTACACACTACTTCCAACGTATGTCCCCAACCTTTCCGATGTATTCGTTGTATTTCTTAAATTCAGCTTTTGACACACGTCGTATTTCATCTCGCTTCTTGCGAGACAGAAACCATCGATGTTCTTCGTGCAGAGTTTCTCAGCGTGACTGACTGCGGCCGGCTAACTAAAGCTGATATCGACAACATGCCCTTCATGGACAGCTTCCTCAAGGAAACTTTGCGTGTGACACCCATCGCTGCGGGTATGTGCATCCTTCACTTGGATTTCATTCGATGACTCGGACTGCAGTATCAGTCTTCCGAAAGACGACTGCTCCTTTGACTTTGTCCGACGGGTCCCATCTTCAGAAAGACACAGTGCTGATGTGCTCACCTGTGCCCACTCATTTGGACGACGCAATTTATAAGGACAGTTGCCAGTTTCAACCTTTCCGCTTCGTTGGCCAATCCTGCGCAACGTCACGGTCGTCGTTCACGAATCCATCTCTTGAGTACTTTCCATGGGGCTACGGAGTACTTGCCTGGTATGTGTTGCTCTTTACGTTTAAGACAGAATGACGACTTCAAATTGCTAACAGTCCAGGACGTTTTATGGCATCTGCGCTCCTCAAGATTCTGGTAGGCAGTCTGATTGCCAAATACGACATCAAGCTTGAAGGGGTTTCTGGGCCATTGCATTACTGGAGGGGTCCGATATGCCTACCAAATAGGCATGCTCGATTGCATTGTACTCAACATGGGCGGGTTAACATTGAAACCGTTTCTGAAGCATTGCATGATGACTGTGTTGTAGAAGTTGACGGCATGAAACTAGTATAGATGTAGTTCATTGCGAGACTGTCGTCGGGAGAAGAATAGCAATACTATCCAGTCCCTCCAGTCCAACAGTATTCACTTACCTTATGTTTCTTCCATAGTTTCCTTGGCGTGTTTTATGCGGTGAAAGTCTTAAGAGTACTCAAATAGATGTAGGGAAATCGGGCAATCCGTTGCTGTAGTAAAGATTTCACAGCAGTCCAAGTTAGTCTCGTAACCAGACTGAGTTTGAAGACCTCGATCAGAGTGTGGTAAACTTCCAAAATCTGGCAATCATTAACATAACATCGTTTACCTCTCCAAGTTACATGCATATGGCATCACCCAACCTAGAACATTGACGCTATGCACTTTTTACAGACATTTCTTTGATATCGTCACTTTCTACATCCAAATTCGAATGAGCGTGTGTTCGCGCCATAACCACCTTGTGAGCATTCCATGGCCACACATCCGGAGCAAACAACTCGTCCATACGCTCCAGAGGAATCTGTTTTGTTTCGGGCACACACAGCTGTGGGGTCGGTCATTGATGGAGAAGTAAAAATGAGCGCAGGAAGGGCCTACATAAACAAACACAATTGAAACCACCATCAGACTAGCAAAGAAGATGTATACCCCATAGTTCATGGTCGTAAACATCTGTGGGGTGAAGCGAGTGATGATAAACCTGAAACCGGTCAGTTCCTATTAAGAAAATGGAGTTGGCATACCCCCAAAACCAATTAGATGCCGCCATACAAGCTTGTGTGAAGGTTCGGACATGCTGAGGGAAGAATTCGGCGGAGATCACCCAAGGGGTCCCGTTCCAACTGGGGGAGTAGAAGATTGTCCAAATGTAAAAGAATGCAACTACAACGTCATGAGACACTTTCCTGTGTGTGCTGAGAGATACACTCACCGGCACTTTTTCCACTCGTTGTTAAAGAGCTTGTTGGATGTAACGATGGCTTAACGATGGCAATATAGGCTCCAATGTAATACATTGAGATGGCGCCTCCTACTGATCCTGCGATGAGAAGAGGACGACGGCCGAGTTGGTCGACGAGGTAGAGGAGCCAGATCATTGCACCAACGAGTTTGACTGTGCGAAGGTAAAGAAGGGCTCGAGTCGATGCGAATACATACTAATACCGTAGACACCAGTGGTCAGAAGGGAGGTATTCTGGCCGCTAATTCCGATAGACTTGAAGATAGTTGGTCTAAAGAGAAGTCAGCCCGTACACAACACGTACAAGAACCACACACGAGTAATAATTGATAGCATTGATACCTGTAGCATTTTGCCACATGAAGAGACTACCTCCAAGCATCAGCCGCCAAAGCAGTTTTGAGCTTCCGAACACAGTTCTTATAGGTCCAAAGAAACCTGCTCCAGCCAGAGAACGTTCATGTCGAATCGCATTTTCAATACTAGCGTATTCTTCGCAGACGTATGGGTGGTCTATAGGGAGATTCCGAAGATGGGCGAGATTTTCTTTGGCGCGTTTATTGTGATCTCGAGAGACGAGCCATCTTGGTGACTCTGTCAAGAAGAGGGAGCCGATGAGGAGTAGACCTGCCGGCTATGCAATTGTCAGAACTAGGACACTTTGCCAGAAGGAATGCCAACGATCAGCTGAACCGCGAAAGCGAGGACCCACTGACGGTGTCCATCTGGAATGTTTTTGGTAGCACCGTAGTTGATCCAGAATCCTATACAGATTAGTGAGAAGACTATAATGCGAGGCTACCGGTACGTACCCACAGTTCCGCCGATTTGCCAGCAGAGCTCATACAGACCGATTAGACGACCTCGGATTGCTGGCGGGGCAATCTCTGCCACATATATGGGCTGGGAGAGGTACAGAATAGATCGTGTATCAAACGAAAAGACATACCGCTAAGTTGGAGGCACATCCGATTCCTAGCCCAACGATGACGCGCCCGGCTAAGATTATACCAAGGCCCGTACTGTGACTGTAAAATGGTTGAAATAAAAGGCCAGACAGGTAACTTGCTTACGATGCGGCAAGCTGAATGGCTGCACCAAGCACAAAGACTATCGCTGAAATCGCCAGTCCATATTTTCGTCCCAAATAGTAACCTATGGGATATCCGAAGATTGCTCCGAAGAAACATCTAGTTCGTGTTGGTCAGCGCAACGAGCAGAAGGCTAACACACCCTGCCTGGTACAAGGAGACAATATTTTCAGAGATCAGATTGAACTGGTCTGTCGTTTTCATAGTGAGGTCAAATTCTGCCTTGAAGCTATTCAACGAGATGGAGGTTCCTATGAAAGCGGAATCGTAGCTACAGAAAAGTCAATAACAAAGCCTCACGTTCTGGAATCTCGTACCCAATCATTGCAGCCGCGAACGTTGCAGCAATGGCATTCAAGTACACTCTCCAATTGTAGACTTCTGGAGGTGTTGGTCTATCTTCAACGCGTGAAAGCTTCATGGTTCGACACAACCATAATGCAATGAGAACACGGGCTACTTATGTGGAGTTTGAGATCATTCTTGGAGGTCAGAAGACCGGTAAAGCGAGCAAGAAAGATGGACACGTGCCGACACGCGTCTTGTACCTGCACCCCGAACCCTTGGAGAGGATTTTACTTCTAATACAGGCCCGAGCCTTGTAAAGTCCCCATTCAAAGTGTGTATGTAAATGCCTCGCTGGATTCTTCCAACACCAAACATCATCGGACTCGTCGACATCAACTAACCCTGGCTTCGGGCTTTCCATACGCCCTATCTATCTCTTCGTCAGCAACAACGATATCTTCCATCTCCTCAGCAAGAACCCGCACAGATAGCTCAAGTTCTGGAGGAAGGATGCTCGTGTCGCTCCCGATTTCGATGGTCGGTATACCAGTTAACCACATACGGTGCTGAGCCAGACCCTGCTCAATCATAGCCTATATATTGAAGTTAGTTCGAAATGAAAAGCTAAAAGGATGCAGATACCTGGACCCCATTCATTGTATACCATCCAAGTGCGTTTGCAATTTGGAGAATTGGTGTCCGCCTGGGTTTGTACTGTCGCCATATCAGTAAATTGCTGATATCGCATCCCAGACCTACAGGCATTTCCAGGAAAATCCGCTGCTTTGGAATAGGAAGACCGGTCCACTGAGCAAGGCCTTTGTATGGGATCGTCAGAATCGAAGTAAGGGTGGAATAAACCATCCTTTCTTCCATAGTTTCCGGAAGCACAGAAGCTGATTGACGATGAGTACCTAGCCAAACAAATCACGATACTCACGTATACATCCGACAGCCATTACGACCTTTGGCGAATTATTCTGCCCGAGGTGGTGTTCGACGTCTTCGGGATTTCGCAGATGGATGAGGGCTCCCTTGGATGAGAGGTGAGGCATGGCTTTCATGACTTGCTCAATCTCTTTCGCGTCCCGGTTAATGAGATAGATTGGGGATACCCCGAGTAGAGTGAGCGCGTACGCAGCTGAACGCGTCGTGGCGCCTCCACCGATGATCAAGCCGGCTGCATCATTGGCAGAAGTATAAGAAGCATTGAATGGTATAGACGCATTGGGAAACTGTGAACGAAGACCACGTATCAAAGAGTTTCTGACGCCTAGTACTACAGGAAGTCAGCAGAAGTCTCCGGATGAGAACGAAACTCACTGTCTGTATTCTGCCCTACAAGCTTGAATCCAGAAGAAGTAGGAACCTTGACAATCGTATTCACTGCCACAGTCATCTTGCTCTCCAAAGAGATTTCATCCAGAAACGAAAGCATTGCGGCCTTCAGAGGCATAGTTATACAACCTCAGCCAAGCTTCAATATTATACTTGGATACTTGTTACTTACGCACATCCACCACAATCGTCGCTCTTTATAATATTAAGCACTTCATCGGTAATCTTACTAGTTGACCACAGGCTGAAGTTGTTTCCGGTCTGGAGGCTGGTAAACGCGTGATTATGGAAGGCAGGAGTGGCTGAATGAGCAATCGGATATCCAAACATATAGAAATCCTTGTTCTTAAGGGTGTAGACAGCTACAGAGGCCATGGGATGTCAATACGGGAGCTGAGAGCAGGTGACCGCCCGGCGACTTACTCAAGTCGGCGAGCCTTCCTTTCTCAAAGATAAGTATATCGCGTCCTTTGAATGTAAGATCGAGAGTGGATTACATTGGAGTAGATTATCAAACAATTGCCGTTTTCTACGAAGAGCAAACGAAGAGATTCTCGGAACTGTTGTCATTTAATAGCCTCGATCTTGGACGGTCCATAGGATTGAAGGCCCAACACTGGAGATTCCACCACATGTCATTCATCTCGTATCGTATCTTCCCAGCTTTTGGTCCAGAAGGCTTGATCTTCCCGCCGAGTGGTTGCGTGGACTGCTTGGGCATGTTTCAAATAGTGTACGGAGTCATTGGGGTGAACAGCTCCTACTGTCAAATAAAGAGCGCGGATATGTAAGACGCACCAGTGCTACCATTCCGAAGAAATAGCCGTCACTCTCAGCAGAAGGTTCTTCACCGAAAAGCCTTTCGGGGGGACATCCAACGCTCAGTTCCTCCACTGTTACTAGTATCCACTGTCATACTGAATGAGCTCTCAACCAATCTCGAGAAGCCGGAGTCGCTGATCAGTGCTCGACCATCATAGGAGACCATTACATTTGTGCGGAGGACACTCCACAGAAAAGCACGGACCCCTTTCAAATCTCCATGATAGACAGAGTTAGGAAATGAATGCACATACATCAGACCGTTTGCAATGCCTATGAGCTGTGAGACACGCATAGACGCGGTAAATATGAGATGCCCAACTTGAAGACAATTAGGTACATACCAGAGGACACGGATCTGCCTCTGCATCATTTTGTAAGAATTGTTCTGTGTTCACGTTACACATGAAGGGATGGTGTTCCACGCAGGTCAGTCGTGATTCCATAGAGACTAAGAACATTTAGACTGATGCGTCATGTTGGACCACGTATGTGCCTCTTTGTCAGTTTGAAGAAGGCCTGAATTTATAGGTCGTACGATTCGCTGTAGAACATGACTTTTCAAGCCTTCGGAGCCTTTTTGTTCCCTGGGGCCACGGGTTGGCCATGGGTGTGAGTGCAACACAGAATTCAGTGTTGTCACAGTGTTGTCACGTTCGGTCACGTCACGGTCGCGTCTTTTTCCTCTTGCCACATCGCAGCCATTGCTCGACCTTTGGGAAATCAATAAGCACGGTGAGCTACGGCGCATTATATGTTCTGAATTGCTCATTGTCATAAGATGGTCACA
This sequence comes from Megacollybia marginata, assembly GCA_003313965.1. Classification (NCBI taxonomy): domain Eukaryota; kingdom Fungi; phylum Basidiomycota; class Agaricomycetes; order Agaricales; family Porotheleaceae; genus Megacollybia; species Megacollybia marginata. Next base: position 14,938 of record QLOY01015923.1, read on the forward strand.
GCCAATCACACAACGCGTCGCACCATCGAAGTCCTCGAAGCAGAATGGGATGTTTTACGCGCACTTCTGCGAAGAGAATCTTTCCATCAATTTCCAAGCGATGACGAAATAGAATCATCTGTCTTGCAAGCAAAGGCCGACCTCGAACAGTGCAACGAAGAAATACAGCGCTTAGAGGCGCAACTCATCTCTCTCAAACAGGAAAGAAAGCTAAACAAGAAAACCATTTCCGGATACGCGTCTCTTCGTGCTCCAATTCACAAGCTTCCACCCGAAACTCTTCAGCAGATCTTTCTTCTCGTTTGCGATGAGAACTATGTCGGGAATACCGCCCCACTCCGTATTCCTGCCGCCTGCCTAGCTCAAGTTTGTTCATTCTGGAACGAACTAGTGAAGGTAATGCCTCGCCTATGGGCCACTATTACATTCGATGTTTACGAAGCTCGCAACGGAGACGAGACTCAGGCTATACCAGATGCAAGTTCCGACTCAGAGATGGAGTCCTCTACGGATTCGGATTCACAGCGCAGTCAATCTTCGGATTCCTCGGATGACAGCATAATAGATCTACAGGCCGTCCTCAAACACTTGTTGAATAGATCGGGATCAGTCCCACTTCGCCTCAGTATTACCTTGCAGACCGACGATATGTTCGATGATGAATACCAGGAGCGACACTTTGAAGCAGTGGGGCTACTTGCACGCCACTCTCACAGATGGTTGACAGTTTCCATTGAGATTTGGTACGAACTATTAGATGCTCTCCTCCGTGCCTTGGAACCGATAGGAGGCAAGCTCCCCCTCCTCGAGCATCTTAAGTTCGATGCCGGATTTCATGACTGCTGCACGGATTTGTTCAAGGATGCTCCAAGGCTACGGTCCATCAGCCTCTTCGCCAGCTTAGCAGATCCCTTTTCTCTAGGCCTGCCTTGGGAACAGCTTGAAGCGCTCGCGTTAACCAATCCTACGACTCGTTACTCCATCCTTGCGCTGTGTCCGCAGGTAAAAGCCATCGAACTCGGTGGATCTGATAGAACTTTTCATGATCCAGATGATCCCGAATGGGAGGAGGAGGATAAACGCGTCAGGCTATCGTCGGATGTTGAAACGTTTTCTCTCGGTCTAAGTGACCTTGCTGATTTTGACATCCTCACTGACTTGACTTTCCCAAATCTCACTTCATTCACCATGTTCTCAATGCGCGACCTCAGACAGAGTCGCAACCCGCCTCAAGAATGTTATCTGTCGACACTTGACCCGATCACATCATTTCTCACCCGCTCGTCTTGCATCCTCACCTCCCTAAATTGGTCCAATATGCCAACAACGATCGCAACATTCCTATCCCTATTAAACATACTACCCTCCCTCACGAGTCTTTCCATCTCCGAAGAGAAACGCCAAAGCGGAAGCAGGCTCATATCTGACAAGTTCTTCAAGGAACTCCAGATCGAGCGTGCATCTTTGTCTACCGAATGCAAGATTTTCCTCCCTAGCCTCGACACCCTTTTCCTTGTTGCAAAACGAACTCTCGATTTCTCGGATTCATTCATCGACGCCATCACATCTCGCTGGATTCCGAACGAAGAAACCTTGGCGAAATGTCTCAAATCTGTCACAATCAAGACGCCAACGCGACACTTTGAAGATTATGAAGAATGTGATATCGTACCCAGGTTGAAAGAGTTGGCGGAGGTGGGGATGAAGATCGTGGTAGAAGACAAGTCTGGCGTTATTTTATGCTGAATGCTGCCGTATCCTTAGTGCTTCAAAGTCGAATTCTTTTGTGTCTCTCTCAAGGAGCTAACTGGATAAAGCAATGGGACTTTCACTCTTTGTCCTACTTTGGTAACAATGAATTTTGTTTCTTTAAGGAGGTAAATGTACATAAAACGTGCTGGCGACGTGATTTGATTCTTTGTTCTACTTGGTAATATCATTGGTAACAAGGACAGTCGGGCATACTTAAAGCTCGACGTGGCTGGTGCCACATCCCTCATTATCGTACTTGATCCTTCTGCTTCGCTGGTGAGTGCTACTTACACAGACTGCTTCTTTTGACGAGACTAGGAAATGCCCATGCCCACCACTTATGAGTCAGTTGGCTCTGAAAACCTGCCAGTACGTCACCGGCGCGTTCCGAAAGCGGAGGGTTTGCACCCGCTCTTGCGAGGTCAGCGTCGAGATCCATTGCCAGCCACTCGGATAAACCTCGAACGATACAATGAAGAGCTACATCGTCCTCAAGCTCTTAACAGCGAGAAGCAA
>QLOY01015925.1:0-34814 GCA_003313965.1 Megacollybia marginata
ACCTTACTGACTCTGTGTTTCAGTGTCATTGACACCACCAGTGTCCCGACAGTGACAACAACTCCCATCCCATCAGGCTCGTCTAGTAATACAAAAGCCGTCATCATAGGTTGTGTGGTCGGTTTCATCGTCTTTATAATCATCATCACCATTCTTTTCTGGAAAATGCGGGCCAGAGATACGCTCAGGAGGTTTACATTCCATCGTGATATGATGATTCGGCGTGGAGATAGAGATTCCTCCAACGTAGCTTTGGCCTCATCAGAACCATCATCTGTGTATCAGAATGCAACTACGAATGCCTCTTACGCTGACACCGTCCAATCCCTTCCACTCTCAAGGGCAAGGCGAGATTCGGATGCTATTCCATCACCCATCGAAATGCATAGTTTACGGACGTAATGCTTCAGGTGGAGAATGACTCCACCTTCTCTTCAGATGACCAGACAACCGTCAATTGTTGTTGTCATCTGCTCGCCGTGCTGCGAGAAAGGGGGCACCTTCCCCATCCCCTGAATCAGAACCGGTTGAATGCTGAAGCAGCGACATCATAGATGATTACGATGGGCTATATTGGTATCAGACTAAAATATATCTCAGTTGGGCTGGGGCTATGCGGACATATGGTCAACCTTGATGCAGAGAGAGAAGCGAGGAGCGTTGCTGAAGTTAGTACAGATGTAGGCTATGTAGTGAGTTACATCGGCCTGATCATCAGTCCTTGTTTCGCTGCAACCTCTCTCGCCTCTGCAACTGCCGAGCTGTAGATGTGCAGTTCGTCTGTTAGGCGATGCAAGGAGCCTCTCAAATTACCTCGGCGATTGAAGACTTGCTACCACTCTGAACCGCCAATTATTCGAGGCGGATCTATGTCAAGACCCTAGATACCGGGCATGTAGAGGAGAGGCATCGGTACCGTAGAAAACTGCTGATGATCACTTACTCAGTATTATACAATCCTGTTCATCAGATTGAGGTCTCAGCGCCTGGCCAGTGGATAGATAAAGAGGGTTCATGATGCGAAATAAACCGTAGTGCTGGAATTAGGGTGGACGACCGTTCCCCAAATGCAATCATTGAGAACGCTCTGAGGCGAACGCCTCAAGTAACGGCACCCAATGCGGATGATCGCGCCAGTTTAGAATCCCTTGTTGTGGCGACAACAACCTAGTCGGGCAACTCGGGCACCAGACCCGTCGCAGAAAGACCAGTCTGTCCATTGATACAATAGCGCCCTCCATCGCGCAGTCGGAAACATGTAGCTTCGTCACGAACAGGACCAGGGGGTACATACTTAGATAGTAAAGATGGAGGCAGTCTTGTTCATACGAGAATGGATCGTCGTTGTCACCTAGTAGTTGGGATGCAAGTAGAGCCCGAACTGGAATACCGACGATTTTTGCCGAATCAGAAGTGGCGTTATGCATGATTCGCTGCACAAACAGAGATGCAAGGTCAGCGAGCTCTGCACCATCGTCACGATTCTATATCATTTTGGAGTTGGGAGAGCAGCATCAATAGGCTTTCATGTACATAGTGCTTGCAGGGCCAGGGTAAGGGCTGACGACGAGTGTGGTTGCGAGCCTATCAGAAGCCAGCCCGGGGCTTCAAAATTCTCGTGGTCGGCTGAGAAGTAGCGTAGCCTCGCGTAGCCAGTCGTTTATGGAATAGTAGCAAGCTGACGTTTCCATATATAACGCCTGGTTCCGGTTACGGTTCGCACCCTGGCCACCCTCAAATCTGTCAAAATTAAAACTCCGACCTGCTTGCCGCTCACAGTGCCGATCGCACTATTATTAGATTTGCAACCATGGCTGGATTCTTAGGAGTGTATGGACAAGGAATGGGTAATTCTTGTAGTGCAATTAGAAGGGAAGTATAACAATCTGCTTTTCCTGCCACTAGTCCTCACCATTGCAATGAGATGGCTTCCGTCAACTGCTTTGCAGACTCCTTTCAATTATTGGGTAACCAACGCATCCACGGAGCAGTTCTTGCATGTATTGAAAGCTTTTGAATGTACTCAGACCTATCAGACCATCTCCTGTTGGATCCAACATAAGACGGCCAATGTACAGTATATGGGGGCGCAACTGGCAAAGTGCACGTGATGGTGCTTCAGTTCGGAGTTTGAAAATTTGACAGATTTGAGGGTGGCCAGGGTGTCAACCGTAACCGGTACCAGGCTAGAAGTAGCGTACTAATGAGCTATGGACGATCACGTGTCATGCATGTCATGGCTTGGATTCGATAGCCATGTTCTATTGAACTAATAGCCACCTTAACTCGTTTGCAACTCCAACTTGAGAAGGGCGGACTGAAACGTGTCCGACACTGCGTACTTTTCACGCTTTGATGTTTAAATTTGCTGTCTTGATTTGGTCTTGATGGCTATTATCCCTGCCAAACTACCACCGGCTCGTTTCAGTGATTCCATAACAATGTCTTCTACATCACCCAACAGAAGCAGAGATCTGTTCTGCCTTGGCCGCGTTCATCTTCGTAGGGACCTATTTGGTCCTTTCTTGCTGGTTCTTCGTCCAGTGCAGAAAGCACCGCTTAAAATCTTACATATCCTTAACTGGTTTTGGTATAGGTCAGGCCTCATGTCTGTATTTTGTTCATATGTTCATATTCTTACGCTGGTGCCCGATTCTAGTCTGTCTGGTGGCATTTATTTTACGAGGCATCTTGGCCAACGTCGGAATCAGCCGGAGAGAGCAGCACAGCTGTCAGCCATTAATATAAATCCATATCTGGTCTAGGCTTTTTTGGTCTTCTTTTGTACATGCTGTCAGGTGAGTAAACCCGTTCACGTCCGCTGTCATAAACTGCGACCAATCCAAATCCAAACGCGTCGAGAAAGGACAACCCACACAAGGACTATTTGCTGCCCTACGAAATGCCAAGCTATTTGGCATCTCCATGGTTGTGTCTGCTCTCATCGGAATAATCAGCAAAGTCGAGGCGAACAAAGGACGTGAACATGACCCCTCGGAAATACCCTACACGAAATCAGTCTTGTCTTAGGCCTCATTCTGACTTTTGCTTCAAGTACTCCTGTCAAAGAGGGGTAACTCCGTCGTTTCCTTTTGCGATCAAATTTTAATCCTTCCCAGCGCCTGTACTATGTCAATCAAGCAGGTCCTTTGGGTGTTTGCCGCGGCCAATTGATCTTACTGGCCATCTCCGTGTGTCTTGTGGTATACCAAGCATTCACAGTCGTCATGATGACCAACCCGGTCATGCAAGACGAGGAAGAATTATGGTATCCCACTTGCCGCTCTTCCTGAGGTCCTGGCGTTTGGCGCCTAGTCGACCAAAGAGTGAGCTCCCCAAGTAAACCGATAATGATCCCCCACAAGTTTCATAGACCAATGAAGTGTTTAGGATCTCACTCTGGTGGCATAGAATATCACAACATCGATTATCATTCATATATATAACCCTCAAAGTCCCATAGCGACAAGTGGTAACCGACAAGTTTAGGTGGAAAGATACAGTACTATAGTCTTTGACTATTCGTGGCAGAATCCGTCACTGTCAGTGATATAGTCAACACTACCATCGGGTTGTGTTTGTCCACCCGTATTGGTTGCGTCCGCGGCTGTGTGACAACCGGAGAACAAGGCACACGTCAAAAGAGGCGATCCGTTCTGCAAACTCGTCAAGACTCTCATCGCGAAGAAGGAAGCTACACTTGCCTTCCCATTGACGTCATGGTACGCTATAGCAAGTGTTTAATGTTGGAGACTAGGAAAGAAAGATCTTACTATTGAAGAAAACGCAACCACTAACACCTTCGCACATTGTCTTGCAATCTATGTCGTCTGAGATTCGTCGAGAGTAAGTAGTGCGGAGTGCTGACCGTCAACAGTATCAACCAAACCAAAAGTCAGGTAATCATTTCCTTCGATGGCACCTGTAAGGTTGTTGAAAACTTGCTTCCAGCCGTCATTGGGGGGAGGAGGTGGTAAATTGGCCGGAGGGCAGTGGAGGCATAAAGGGAGTAAATCAAGAATCAGACACAAAAGCTGTTTATGTTTTAGGCTGCTTAATACGAACATGAACAGTTTAACCTACCGAATCCTTGAGATAAGGCAAGCCACCCAGTCCTAAGATATCCAGTAAGTTGGGCTGATCGCCGTAGTACCAACCAGGCGAACAGCCAGGCTCCCATGGTGGAATGGGGGCACCGTAGCTGTTAGATTCAGCGAGCTGTGAACCCACGTCGTTAGTCGAGTCAGTGGTTCTTCTTGCAATGGCTGGTTTGGCAGCGGTGTCGGTGAAGAAGGCACAGGCAGCCGCAAAGACTAGAGGGAAATTGGCAAAGAAACGCATCGCGATGAGAGTAAATCTGTTGAGGTGCAGTTGATCTCAGTGGATGATGTGCTTTGAGACAAATTTTGAAAGGCTTTATATTCCTTGTATCCAAATGAGTTCTGTTCTAGACACAGCTCCTGGGTCAGGGACACAATCGAGAGCATCCAGCATCCAGCAAACAGCCTGAACTGTGAGTCATTTAGCAGTGCCTTGGTCGGTCGAGAGCAGAGAAGCTACAGCGAGGAGGGACGGCATCTCCGTTCGGCAGGGCGACAGAACATGAGAATAGGTGTCAACCTAAGTAGTTTGTGGAGTGGGAAAGAATCTCCGTGAAACGCGCTATTGTACTTAACTTTCAAACGTTGCGATTTAGGAGAGCAACGTCGAGGCTTCAAAGCTTCCATATTTACCTATACCTTATGCGCAAAGATATACGCATATCAGTGGCAACGTAGATGGTGCTGTGTAGACGGAAGCAAACGAATGCTGTTCGTCGACTTCAAAATAAACCTGCCAGCTGTCATAGGTGTCGACCTAATTATTTGCCATCCGTGCCGGCAAGAAACTTAGGCACAGTCAAGCTGCTCTAATGAAAACCGCGTGCGTACCTATCTGAAGCACTGAGGATACGAGAACATCGGATACTGGTACTGCGGCTGCATCTCCTCGGAGTCACATTGACAGCACAACTGGTTTTGCGGACACCGTTATCGAGAGCAAAAGTAAGGGTCTATTGTGGGAATAGCCAATGAGAACTGCGGCTATTTTTACATGAACCCAAAAATCCTAGATTCTCTTCGTGGCGGTCCAGAAAGCTGCATGGTAGATGTAGTCTAGCATACTTCGGGAGTTGTTGGTGTACGTAGTGTCGATAGACGTTTCATTCTTTTGGTGGACTTGAGTAATAGATGGCGCATTGACGAGTAACGCTTACAGCAATGTCAAAACCCATTTTGTTCATCAGCTCTTTGAGTTCGTCAAGATCGAGTTCCACGGATGGGTCATTCGTATCATTGTTTTCGAAATGCCACAATAATGGACCTAAATAAACTTGTGATACAAGGAAGGGTCGAGAAATGTGGCTTACCAGCATTTATCCAGATGCCACCAGGGGCGAGAATCCTATGTATGATGCTCAGATAGTTTACAATGTCCTTGGCCTTGATGTGGATAAGGTCAGTGCAAAGACGCATCTCAGAGAACGGACGTACAGTGTCGATGAAAAAGCACGTCAGGATAGCGTCCCATTGGCCAGCTTGGGGTTCAGATTCATCTAAAGATTCCGCCCCGTATATTTCTTCGAAATCTCCTGTCTCACCGTCAATTGCTATTGAGTATATAACAGGATATGGCTGACCTGCAACAAGAGAAAAGTTTGACCCGGGCGGCAATGCTGAAGGCAGTACGTCGGGTATAGAAACAGACCGCATCATTGCCGCGCGGTCGGGCACATTCGAGAAGGTATGTATGTATGGATAGATAACATGCTGGTTAATTCTCTCCGTCCTAAGAGCGTTTCAAGATAGTTCACAGTGGCGTCATGGCGTGTACCTGTTTAGTATGTAGTAGGATGACAACAACATATAATGCGAGAATTCATTGCCTTGGCAAGTGAATCCTGAAGATCCGATGCTTTATCAAAAGAGTCAAAATGAGAAAGGGGAGCTTACCAAGATTCGCCACATCATAAGCGAGTCTGCCAAGGCCAGCACCTGGTACGAGAACTCGAAAGTAACGTCTATGGAAAGATGAGAGACGATGAACCGAGGAGACAGATTAGAACCTTTCAGCGAATGGGATATCTGAGAAGTGCTGCACTAGGGCGTCTTTCATGGGCTTGTAGCATTTCTCTCGTTCTTCCCTACCCTGATAGGAGGGTCACTTAATGATTTCTGCATTGAGCGTGAGCGCTATCGAACCTCTTCGCTCCATTCTCGAACAAATTGCTTTAGCGTGCTTCTCAATTTGTCCATGTCAAAATCGGTTGGTCTGTATTCCGATCTTCGCTGCTTTGAATCATCCCCATGTGAGAGAGAATGGCTTGAAGCATGGTAATGGCTGTGTCCTAGTACGATACACATGAGATGGGGCGTATCATCTGATAAGTATTGTCCACACACCTGGGCTACCATGTACATGCTGTGGGGCAGCAACGCGTATTTCCGGGCCTTCGGTATGGTCATTCCCGCCGTTGGAATCAATATCATGTCCGAATATTTCCGGATTGTCAACAATTTTACCAAGAAATTTGGCATTTGCAAGTATGGCAGAATCAACTTCATCCAGCTTTTTCTTGTAGCCCAGTTGGGCTAGCAGATCTTGATGCGATCTTGGGAGGGTATACAAGTCTTTTCTCCTTCGGTTGTTTGCACCTATCTAAACAGAGGTTATTGACGCGACACCATCAAAACCGAGACGTGGTACGGAAAATTGGGTATATTGCTGAAATGCAGCAATAACATTGGAGAAATGACGCTGCTCTGGGCAACAATGAGCTCTGAGAAAGCTAGGGCTAGGGTAAACCGCTTACCCTCACGGATGTCCTCTTCGGAGTGCATGGTCACGCCAAGGTCACAAGATCCAGAGGACCGTGACTCTCACCCTCACTTGAACCTCACAAAACTACCATTGCACCAATAATTCTTCTGACTGAAATGCTTCAATACACATGGGGGCCGTATGGTGCTCACAAGTCGGCCAATTTAACGTTATTTAACAGCTATGACAAATTCCCAGACGCAGAAGATCGTAGAACAGTCGATTGCTTGCTTCTCTGATATATGGGTCTCTTGATTTCATCTGGGTGCAAATTACCGTACGCGTGCTCTAACGAGCATCACGGAACCGAAAAGGACCGATTACATGTTATCGTCTCGTCTCCATCTCAACTTTTGCAATTTAGCCGACTGGGTACTCTTCTGGGCTCTTCTCTCTCTCGCTAATTTTGCACTCCCAGTTTCGCGGCTAGCAGATGGCTCCGCTTCTTATCAGAGAAAGTCTAGTCCTTCGTGCTCTGTGGGTTCTCTGATTCTCTTCTCTCTGCCAATGGTATGAATCCTGAGCCTGAGGCCTGAGATGCTTACCGTCACTGAGCTCACTTAACAGTGTTGACTTCTTACTATCGTCGGCCCTCAATCAGAAACAATTCTGGATTGTTTCATTGAGGTTATATTTGGTCAAGGCAGCTTATACGCGTTGCTCCGCATTTAGTTATAGCTTGGCAAATGCGGACGGTAGACCCAAGCATTACAAATTGGCCGATCAAAGTAAACATGTCCTATGATCCAGTGGTTCACACAGCCGCCGTTCCTGTGCCTTGGTACGCGACTATCAGCTAGACTCGCCCAGTGCTGTCGTCCAGGGTAAAATGGATAAGGCCTTTCCGTAATAAAGAATTCTGCCTTCGCCTGTTACCGGCGCCGCGTCCAACTCTATTCAATCAATTCGAAACAGTCGGATGTTACTCGCTTGTCCAAGGTGGGACCACAGAAAAAGAGTCTTTGAGTATTCGACCCATTATAGAATCCATCAAAATGCAAAGATACGTATCTCGAGAGGAGGGCAAAACTTCGGAAGTCCGAGGTTTTGCCAGGGAATAACGGTCCAAGTTGCACCAAGATGATAACAACATCGACCAGAATACCGTCAGTAAGATATTGCTTTAGATTCAGGACTCACTGGTTAATGACGGTATGTGTTTCCATGCTTCATCATATCGGGTGCTGTATGGAACTCAGATCTTCGTCATCACATCAGTGAAGAACTCCGCATGCGTTGAATCAACCGTGGCGGGCCGACGCTACGAAGCACCCGTTGTTGCCTTTTTAGCTTGAATGTGCAATATCTCTATCTGGGTCATCGGTGCAAGGTTCTTTCGTCTATTTTGACGTACATCCGTTAACTCCCCGAGGCCATCAAAAGCCATATGTCAAGCAATGCCTATAAATGCCAGCACATTTTACGAAAGGTGTCGCACCATTCCTCCATGTCTTATGCACCTAGTCTCCAGCGCCATCATTCGACTGCTCCACGATGGGTCACGCACCCTTCGCTCCGTAAGTAAAACTGCAGTCGATACCCGTCCCCACTAACCATAGTTAGACCTGCGCGATGCTCATGACGCCCATGTCATACTCGAAGCTGTTCGTCTTAATCTCCTTCCTCTTGTTAGGCGCAGGCTCGTGATGGGAGAGCGCGAACAACTGCAAGCAGGCAACGTTTTCGTCTGGGAGGAAGCTGAAGACTCAGATGAAGGTGGTTTGCTCAGGTGGACCGATGGCAGAAGATGGTATGCGTAATTCTTTTCCAAGCCAACCATGGTGTATCATCTCGACAGGTCTCAGAGTCGAATGCGCGGAGACTATCTGTTCTACGAGGAAAAGGTTGAAACCACTCAAGACGAGAAGGATGCTAAAGCTGCACGAAGGCAAGTCTCTTCTAGTTCATCTCGATGTCAGGATAATTTTCTGGTCCTAATAGAGCCCGTCGTGCCTCAGATCCTAGTGCTGTCATAGCTCCACCCACTAGAAGAAAAGATCGGCCTTCTAAACCCAATGGCCTTACAAAACAGACTTACTCTGCTGTTATGCAGCTGCCAGGAGAGTCGAGAGCCCGGAAATGGCACGTCGTCGCATACTTCTCAGTAAGCTGTTCTGGTCCTGTTCGATGATGATGTCTAACAATCGTCTATAGGCTTCTGATTACACGCGCCTTCCTACGATCGAACATTATGACTATCTGCGACGAATCAAAGTGCCGGAAGGACTCTATCTAAGCAACAAGGCAACCCCCACGAATAGTTCAAGTGGCTCTAGACCACCTTATTTGTCTTCTCATGGCGATTTTCTGGACACGTTTGATGCTCGAGATCGTATGTCACCTGCACCGAGCAGTCCAATGTCATCAACGTCTACGGTGTCTTCTTCGGCAGCCTCGCCTCTTGCATTGTCACGTCCTCTACCTTTGTCTCAGCCCCCGGCTACTCATCCCGTCTTACCGCCGTTATCAGTTATCAGTGGCCCCTTTCCTCCACACCTTCCTCGCAGATCTACTGCCCCTTATCCCGCAAAAAGCTATACGCCCCTCACGTCTGAGGATCGGCGAGTGCTAGAACGTTTTCGTGTTACCCTCTGAGTACGCTGTGCGTTAGATAGAACATCATCTTGTATCTAAGCTATCATTCACACTTCAACATCGTTCCAGGATGAGATTGGGATGAGAATGGCCCAGGCTTACACGTCCAGATCAATTTAGACAAACGGATATTTCACGAACGTCTAATCTGATTCGAACCGAGATACGCCCGATTCTCATGTCTATCATCGCTCGGCAATCTAGGAGATAGCTCAATCATCCAACCCAAAAAACTTTCCATCGCCTACGCCAAAAAAGGAAAGTTTACATCTGTTGTGCAACGACTTCCGCCTTACTGCTGACGGCCATGAGAGAAATTTTGTATATCCAGGCAGGGTCTCTGGCCAATCATGTTGGGACACACTTCTGGAATACGCAGACCAGCTATTTCACTTATGAAAGCTCAGAGGAAGTTCTCGTTGGGCACGACATCTCTTTCCGCGAGGGATTAGATCCTGATGTTGGGTTTCTTCCCGTTTTTCCAGGCAGGCTTTATTTACCACATCTCTGCTCAGGGAAGAGTAACCTACTGTCCGCGTCTTCTCAGCTTTGATCGGAAAGGTGGGCCCCACGAGATCTCAGACATAACTTGTGAACAGAAGACTTGCAGCGAACTTTGGCGCAATACAAAGCGACATGCCGTCGCATTCGGCCTCTGACCTTGATGTGTCCCTTTGGTAATAACCTGTCCCATGTGGATACATTTGTGACTGACATGTTCTCGAACACTTGAATCAGGACCGGAGAAACGCTTGAAATAAGGCAGCCACCGATACGACACGATCATGACCAGGGGAATGATTCCGAGTTCGCAAGATCGCTCAAATTCGATCAAATAAAACACTGGTCGGACTTTAATCGTGTTGATTATTTGCCCAGAAGTATCCAAGCCCTTCCAGATGCTGCGGATTGGGAACAAATGGAAGGTAGCTGGACGAAGGGTCAGCAGATGTTCACCCGATACAACGAGGTGAGGCATTTTCCTCCGTTGTTAGACACGTAGGTCTCACATCTGGACTCAGGAGACTTCACTGTTAGAAGGACCTGTCCGCTTATTTTTAGAAGAATGTAATTCCGTTCAGGTGAGTCTAAAAGCGTGTATCTCTCGTCGACATTCATCGAAGCTAACAGGGGTTGCATGTCTTGAATGACATTTCGACTTTCGGCGGCTTCATACACTCCTTTCTGATTCAGGTCCGAGATGAGGTCAGGTCTCCAGTGCTGACATTCCCATTCCTTTCGAGCGACATACCCGGCCGCCATAATATCAGAGACGTAGATATTTGCGTCGTCAGTGTCATAAGAGACTAACATTCATTAGCGAAGGATAAAGATACACCGTTTGCTTAACGATGCGCTCTATCTACGAACACTCAATGACCTCTCATCATTGAGTATTCCCATCCAATCTCCCCCGAGTTGGTCTGAACATGCGTGGACCAATACATCAGTTAGTCCAGAAGTAGGTCATCTTTCTCACTCAAATCCTTCGGCATTTGGTCACTGATGCATTATTATTCAGCACGTAGCCACATATCACACGTCTGCTGTGATCTCTGCGCATATTGAGAGCTCTACCCTCCCGTTAAGGTGCCGAATCTCAATATCGTCAGCAGACTTAATTCTTATTATCCACAGGCTGAAAGGGGCCCACGAGGACACTGCTAGTTTTGTTGCCCAATTGAATTGTGCTGGCGGTACTCCATTTGGCCAATTGTCTGGCGTTTTTCCCGTCTCGTCTCTTTCAGTAGATCTAGAGCGAGGTTTCTTCAATTTTACAGCGGGAACGATTGACGAGAAGGTAAAACCTTCCTTCCTCTGACTCCCCATTGACTATATTGTCAGCCAAATGCTCATCTCACACGCCGAGATGTCACAAGAGGCCTCTCAAAAGAGGGTGTTTCGATGTATGAGAAATTCCAGGGCAGCTATGATCACTGTGTCTCGCTGTCAACGTTTGTATTTCTACATGAGCGCTGCCATATTCACGGACCCAATACCATAGGACCCACGCCATGGCGTACCCGATACCTCCTTCGTTCCCTCAGCTCGCTGATAATTGGTTTGCTCCCGGCGTGGCTTCGAACACATCTCCATCAGCCCAGGTGCTTTCTTCGTTAACAACGGGGACGAAAACTGCTAGCATGATCAAGGGTTATGCGTCGTACCTGGAAGAGTATATTCGACAACGCGGTCCGGGGATTGGCGACTTGAGTGCAGAAGAATACGACATTGATGACCTGAAGGAACTTGTCCATGACTTATGGGGCATGCATGACAATTGTGGGATGGTCGATGATGAGAGGGATTCGGGTAACGAGGACGATGATTAACCAAGAAAAAATGGAGAGACCGTGTCGGCTGGTTTCTTCAGGACCTGATAACAGGCCCAACGGCCGTTGGACAACATTTGGGAAATTTTTCAAAGATCCCGCTCAGGTTTCGGACAAGTTTGGGCTACTTTGAAGGAATACTCGTTCAAGTTCGAAAGTGGATAGGAAGCACCTTTTGGCAAGGACCACGCATATGAAAGGTGAAAACACGCGTCCAAAACAGAGAATTTGAATGTTACGCGCGAAAAGGGGCTGATTTTACAAAAATAAGCAGGACGCCAGTAAGCGCACGTGACTCCCCGGGCCGGTCAGCTATCCCCAAACTTTTGGTCCCGGCAGCGAACGGCCTTCAAAATTGGGGATTGTCAGGATTCAGGGGCCGTGCCGGCCCGGTTTGAGCGGAATACGTTTCGATCATGATCGGTCGCCGTAAACGAAGCGAGCGGATCCTTCGCTAAAAGAAGCTCGCCAAGATCCCCAGCATGTTCTTTGATTGTCATTACTCGTTTAAAATTTAGACGTACCCTCGCCGAGGTAGTCGCGATATATGGCCGGGTTTCGATAACAGTCGAACTACTTATCGTCAATTGATTCCGACACCAGAATTCTAACTCCGTCGTTACTCACGGCAAGCACCGCAGATGTACATGCTTCTATCTGAGATAGGTGTTATAGACTAGTTGGTGTATTTTTGCTCGATAGTGATCAGTAAGAGTCACTCAAGCTAGCAACTCCACCTAGCAGCTTGTTTCGGGTGAATTTGGCTCCGACTTCCAGACTGGGCTAGGTTCTGTTTCTTCTCAGATCTCAGCGCTCAGCACCCGCCACAACATGCCAACAAAATGCACCCGTTCCTTCGAACTATCCAAGTCCCTGGACAAAAAAAGGATCCCCTGGTCGGGTACAGTTGACGCTCCGAGTCGCTAAACTTCGAAATCCGAAAGGATTGGTGCCAGGAGACTTCCGGCTCAAACCCAAAAACTCAATCTCTCACGTCAAAACTGATGTGGGATCAGGTGCTTGTCTAAGTACTTGTCTACAAGCAGTGAAGCAGTAAATTAGTGAGAATTCTACAATAATTGTTAACATACGATAAGTTATCTACTAGTCTCTAGTATGGATGTTTTAATTACGCATATTCAAGTGGTAAATTATCTTATTTATCGATATTCCGAATCTTTCATCGATGACCCATTTTTGAAGCTTGATGGCCTTCCATCCATACCTTTCGTACAACTTCCGAGCAGTAGGCTGAACATCGGTGGTAGTCAAAACCAATGACGGAATATTATTCCGCTTTGCATGGTCCAGGGCTGTTCTCATCAACGCTCCTGCTATGCCACGTCCTCTTTGATGTGGGGACACTGCAACGCGACGGAGTTCACTGGTACCACCTTCTTTAGTTGTGGAATCATCTATACGCCCCGATGGTAAAAGGTTAAAGCAGAGGGTGAAAATGACTAACCTAATCCCAAGAATCCCACTATTTGGGAACCAGTTGGAGTGACTATTTCTGCGACCCAGAAGCCATTTGGACCAAGAGGTTGGATAAAATCGCCGTCTACCGGGTTTAGCACTGGCAGTCTGTAATGTTCGACGACGTTTTCCATGTCTTGCAGAGACATGCAAAACCTCTTAAAACCTCTCCTGATAGACGACCGCAGGACTAGGAAATAGAGTACCATGGCGATGCTTGTTGTCAAGCTCAAGCACTTGGTCGAGAGTTGATCAGCGGTAAAGTAAACCCAAGTGTTAATCAAGAGGATGAAGAATGCAAGGCCAGACGATGGATGAGTAAATTGTTGCACGAGTAAATTTCGACATGGAGAGTTGGCTAAAGTAGTAACTGATCAGAGAAAGTAGAATCAAGCGAGACAATACTCACGAGCATCGATGATGCATTGTCGCCAGAGCTCACAAATGGCTTGGGAATCTGCTGCACATGCAGGACGGATACGAATGCCTCGTGAACTCATATCAGTGGAAAGGTGGATTTTGAATGACATTCATACTGACCTAGGCTATATAATGCCCCTCTATTTTGGCGGGCTGTGTAGTTCCCGGTCCCGCTGAGTCAACGGAGAGGGAATGAACAGCCTCGGGATGATCATCATTCTCATAATCTACCGTGTAAGTCACTATAGACCTCAACCTGTGGCTCGACTGTAAACCTTTATCTACACAGTTCCAGTACCAATCAGAGCAGTGATTCGACGGTCAAGACCTTCATCTATGCGTTGCCAGTACCAATCAGAGCAGAGATCCGACGGTCAAAACCTTCACTTCTAATTGGCATTTCAGGTGTATGAAACGGATTTTTCATGACCGCATCAGAATACGCCCCGTACACCTTGTGCAAAAGGGCATCGACTGTATCAGGTGGCTCTGCAAGTGATGTCAACAATACAAACTTTGTTCCTGGCATTACAATGCTCTGTGAGTTTGCGGCGAGACACATGGAGCATAGGACCCACCCGTCGCAGTAAGTGAGATAGTTAGTTTGAAGGTTTCACCCTCAATAACTTGTACGCCCGAGCTGGAACCCATTGGAGATAGACGTGAGGTGATGGCATGAATTCCATGAAGGGTGCCCGCCAGCACAAGGTATTCATTTGAGGTCAAAGCGGCAAGACCGTCTAACAGAGTTTGATGAAACGCCGCCGCAATGGCACCTGCCCCATACCTGCAAAATTGCGTTGATAGACTAGACCTCCAGCTTTATTAATAATCTATGTATCCTTAGAAGACTTCCCAATTCGATTGGCACCTACCCATAGGCCAAAGATGGCCATTGTCCACAAAGCAGTGATGAGTACACGTGACATGTGATGGCGACCGACCCTTACCACGCCGTCCAGCAAGAAATTCAGACTTCTTTACAGAATGCTATTCAGCTCAGGGCCTCCTATGTGCGCATACGAAACATGGATGTTCGTGAAGATAATGAAGAGCTTAAATGGGCCCGAAATGAAGCAAGTACATCTGCTTTACTGTGCAATTAAATTTTGACAAAAGGCTACCAGCTGAAAGCCACCATAGCTACTCTAGAAGCAGACCTTGAAGACTTGGAGGAAAGCGTCAGGTAAGTTAAGCCTACAGGCTCGAATAGCGCGCGAAACTGCTGCAGAATCGTCGAATCCACGGACGCACGGATGTTCGGTCTCGACGACGCAGAAGTCTCAAGACGACGGCAATATGTTGGCCAAGTTCGTAGAGAAATTGAGGTTTGTCGTTCAAACCCGGCGTGAATAGTGCTAACTGTGTGTTCTGCAAGTCTAGAACATGAGAGCTGAGGTTTCGGTTTCCTCTTCAGCAGCGCAGGCGCAGCAAAGAGCACCACCTCCACAATCTGCAAGTGAAGAAGAGGATCATCAGGCGGCCTGGGCTCAAGAAGAACAGCAGGTAGGTCTTTCTCTCTATTGTCGGTGTCATTCAACATGGTCGTGTTAGATGATGATACAGGAGCAAGAGCGTACAATGGACTCGCTGGTCGGGACCCTTAGCAATCTTGCTCAGCAAGCCGGTTTAATGGGTCAGGAAATAGCAGAGCACAACGAGTAAGTCCACTACCCGTTGCATGACACTCGTGAGTAACATCATCGCCCAACAGAATGCTCGACGATCTAGAGCAAGGTGTAGACAAGACTGATTCAAAACTCAGTGAAGCTTCCAGGAAGATGCGGAAGTTTCTTAGAGATTCAGAGGAAAAAGGGAGCGGATATTGTATCGTTTTTCTTATAATTGTGCTAATGATTCTTCTGTTGGTCGTCATTCTAATATAGCATCACACATACCCAGGGACTGCTCTCATGGATACGCGAAGTCATCAGTGCATACTGCTGCTAACAGTCACTGCCCTCGACAGGAACAACGGTCATGATTGTTGGCGTAGCTTAAACGAAGGACGCCCATGCCTAATAAGCTTTTTCTCGTGTCCTTTGCTCAGCAAGCCTTCGTCATCGGCATCCCTATCGCCGGTTGTGCGACAACGCCTAAGCCTACGTACGCCCACACATGGTCTGCCTGAGCCACGATTCGGTCGGATGAATCTCCAGGATGGAAGCGCAGAAATCGTGGGAATACATACAACCGCTCGGCGGAGGACATAACCGTCATTGCTTCCGCATCATCAAAGGTGGTATGGTATAGTATAATCTTATCAACCTAGGTTACTCGACGAAATCGGATCCTAGCTACCTAGTGCTCAATATATTTCTCCGCTGTCAGATGTTGCGTATGTCTCGATGGCGCCGACCTGATCCTGTAGACTCAAAACGGAAATGCAAGTCGACAATTCGGGTATGTTGATTGATGCGGGAGCAGTTCTGTCGGCCCGTACGTCCTCTGGGAGGTGTTGCATATTTAATACAACTCGACAGCCCTGTTTTCTTTGTGAGTGCAGAACGTGGATAGAGAGACTTACAAAGATCGGAGTGATAGATAGAATCCAGCTGATCAAAGAAGCGACTTAGTCCCTGGAAAACGTGGACGGATGGTGACCTACTAATACCCCACATATGCGAAGGTGTTATTGACGGACATTGAACCAACAGAGGCGATAAGCCAGACTCCTATGTGTTTAATTTATTCACGCCACTCCCTAGGGTGCTACACATACCAAAAAGGCCGGAGACCAAGTAGGCACCATCTCTTATTAGGCGGGTAATTAATGGAATTCGCCCCCATCCAGCTCTGATTGCTCTTAGATATTTCACTATGGTTAGACTGACGATAATGATCTTTGGTAAGAGAGCCGTTACTCTGTGAGTGTATAAGTTTTTGTCAGCTTCAGCGGAAGAAGAGAAGGCGAAACACACCCAAAAAGGCCGATCTGACCCCAAGTTATCCTCATGAGACAGTTGCTATTGAAATTTACAGTGGAAAGGGTGTAATGGATTATAATCGGTATAGCAGCAATCTCGCAGACCAGACATGTGAGGCACATAGTAGCAATGGAACGACTCCGATTGTACAGGCAATAAACTGTATGAGGGATTAGGACTCACGAAAACACCGGTGACAGCCACGAACGTCGAATGATCAAGATAGCTTCAACGCATGCCATCAAAACCCCGCCGGTTACGCACTGGACCGCGTACATGATACGGCAAACGGCCACCGAGGGATCTCTAGAAGTGAAACTCCAGACGGCTAGCCGCCTACTGAATTGAAAAGCAACTGAGATCCTAAACAAGAATTTCTCTCACATTTGAGCCATGAGGCCAAAATATCTAAGGAAGAGAAATAGCCATTTGACCGCACAATTGCGAGGCTGCCTTTGAAAGAAGATGATCAATTAAGATCCCATGCACGCTGCATTTGCTGTACTGACGGCCAAATGTAACGGATCTCGTCATCCAAACAGATAAGTGCGTCCCAAACCTGAAAAGTCAATGCAGCTACTAAAAGAACTCGATGATCAAGGGAGATGGCGAAAAAAATTGTGTGTTTACATGCATTCAGACTAATGAGGTTAGCCTCCCAGATATCATAGACCTTTGCATCAACCACAACCTTCGTCATTATACCATGATGCATGCAGAAAGAAGTTGAGAATGGGAAGCAATCAGCAGCCACGATGATTGAGCCTAGGTCGGTCTAGTTTATAAGACCTCTCGTAAACCATTATCCGGCCGAAAGCCTTTGGTGAGAATGAAAAGGCACTGTGGGCTTGAAACTGTTTCTTCAGGACGAACACTGAGAAAGAGGCTACTATTTTATACTCGCCAAGGCGTGACGTCTACGGCTGTTTGTTTGGAAACCGGGCCCGCAAATACCGTTGAGCGGTTTCCACGGTACGGTTTCAGTCGGTTGCTTTGCCTTCGTGCGGCGACTTGGCGGCGGTCCTCCGAGTCGGCTGTACGACGAATAGTTAGTTACGGGCGATGCACACTCACTTGCGGCAACACGTTTCCGTTTCGCGGCCAGCACATGTGGCCAACATGTGGCAGGTAATTGCTGCGATTCCAACGCTGGTCTTGACGACGGTCTCGGCTTCATACGAGTAATGGCGCCAAAGTTCACTGTCCAATACCTCGTTCCTTGTCTAGGGAGAGGTGCCACGAATATAACGGACTCTTCCAGGGACCGGCCAAAACATCTAGATGATAGATATGTTTCTACTGCTCACAAAAAAAACGATGAGCGACCCAATCGTGGGACTTTTTCGCCAGCCTATCTAACCCGCCTTCTTTCGAAACGCACATTGTCACGTTAGGAAACAGGACCATGCCTTGTCCGTTTAAACCGTGTAAAAATGAAATTGCGGAGATCTTACAAAATGAAATAAATACGCCTCCTACGTCTGACCTCTTCCTTGCTTAAAGCTCTGGGTATGAGCGCTGTAAAGAAATTCCGTGTGGCTATCTGGTAAGCTAGTCATTTAATTCTGACATTTACGCTCACATCCTGCAGCGGTGGAGGAATAGGAGGCCTTACTCTTGCCGTCGCCCTCTCCAAATTTCACGATATCGATGTCACAATCTACGAAGCTGCACAGAAGCTCACAGAAGTTGGCGCAGGCCTCGGATTGTTTACTCGTTCGTCTGAACCCTACTATTAAATGCTAGGATTTATCGGACCGCTAGGAGCATGGGATATTATTAGGATCTTAGGCCTAGAGGATGATCTACTAAAGGCGAGCGAATACAAGCCCGTCAACGGTCCCGGTAACTCCAGCGTCGATCCCAAAGCCGAGGTACTAATGCCAGCTCAGTAACTAGCTTCAGATACCGCAAAAGTGATCAACCTGAAGGCTTCGATTTCTTCACCTTGGTCACGCAAGGTATGTCTTTCCATTGATATGAAGCTCCCCCCATGTAGCCTGCCATCAGGAAGTCTTATTCGACTGCATAGAGCCGATTTTCAGGCGGCCCTCCTACGTCACCTCCCAAAAACCTGCAAGATCCTCTGCTCAAAACGGCTCGGATCCTATGCTCAGCGATCATCAGGAATCGTCGAATTGACCTTTGAAGATGGGACCAGATCTCAGTGCGATATTCTCGTCGGAGCTGACGGGTATAAATCCGTCGTTCGTCGATGCATGCTAGAGGAAAGGGCCCGACTAGCACAACAAGCTGGTAGGGTAAAAGAAGCGGCAGAGATTCTGGGTGCTGTCAATCCTCTGTGGAGTGGGACAATATGCTATAGGTCCCTCATACCCGCGGAGAAACTTCACGCACGATCTCCCAATCACCGTGCGTGTACAACGCCTATGCAGGTAAATCAGTTCTGTTCCTGAGCCTTCTTACCTTAACTGACGTCTCATAGTACCTGGGTAAAGGCGGAGTGAGTACCCACAATTTCTCTCTTCCCAAATGTAGAGCTCAACGGCAAACTAGTACATCCTCTCATATCCGATACAACACGGCAAGCTAGTCAATTTTGTAGCTTTTTGCTCAAGACATGACCTCGAAAACACTACCTTCAACGGTCCCTGGGTTTCCTATGCCGACAAAGCCGAGTTTGTCAACACGTTCTCACATTGGGAGCGTGAAGTCCAAGACATGATTGCGGTTCGTATTCTTCAAGCTAAATCTATAAATTGATCCAATTCCTTCGTTAGTGTGCGGAGAATCCACTGCGGTGGGCGATACACACGGTTAAGCCTATGGATTCGTTTGTTCATGGACATGTCGTGCTATTGGGAGACGCTGTAAGCTTTTTTCTCCGAGGTTCACTCGATTTGTGCTTAAATGGATAATTAAAGGCTCATGCGATGGCCCCGCATCAAGGGTCAGGTGCAGGACAGGCAGTGGAGGTAAAAAGTTCCTTCTGGGCTGTCAATCGAGGTGCTAAACGACGTTGCTTCAGGACGCCTTCATACTTGCCACGGTTCTTGCCCACAGGAAGACCAATCGTTCGACAATAGCCCGAGCGTTGCACGTACATGACGAAATACGACGACCATTCGCATTGTATGTTCAAGAACGATCGCGGTTAAATGGCCATTACTTTACCCTCAACATGGATGGCATGAACTTTGATCATTTATCCAGTAGGCAGATGTTTGACCAGCTGCAGATGCTGGGCCACACATTTACGCAGAATTGGGAGTGGGGTTAGTTTTCCCGTCCATGTTTATTTTGGCCTTAGCTGATATACCGTTTGTAGCCTGGACTACCACATTACAGAAATCTGTCGAAGAGGCGGTTCGCAAGTTGGAATCCTAACGACGATCACGACATGGATATGCATGACGACCATACACGGAAATATAGGAGAGCAATTTTTTGTCAAAACACGCGGTTGTGTATGTACTACCAGTAGAGTTATATACCCTTTAAGAGAGTGGTTATTGTAATTACAGATGATATTATACAAGTCTCCACCGTCCGTTGTGTTCCTCAAGTCTACCATCGTCACGAAGAAATTCCAATCCTTCATGTATCGTTAATTGACCTATGAAATGCCAGCGGACATCTCTTTTAATTTGCGAGTATATGGTTCTCTCGGAGACATCCGTACAAGAGGGTCTTTGAGCAAAGACAAGTCTAACCGCCTTTTCTACTTCCTGCGCAAGGAACTCTGGCGTCACAATCATATATGATTCTTCTTCTTTTGAATCTGGCTCTGAGAGCTCGCCAAGATCGTCGTCTTCGGCTAGGGACACCGATGAAGTTTGCGTACCCTGCGTTGTCATCGTTGCCGTCGAAATGTCTAGCGCTGTCGTCGTGTTGCCACTCCCACACTGGAATCCGAACGCCAAGCTCTCCAACTGGGGTATCGTAGAATACGGCATAATGGGCCCATCCCAAATCACAGCGCTGCCATCCTGGACGAGCTGAACTATGGCTGTCTGGAATAGACGCTTGATTTTGACAGATGTAGGCTCTGAACAGACCTTTTGGGAAGTGGGTCTTGAGCTGTTGGTGATGGTGGAGAGCTTGGTGGCGGTGGCGGTGGCGGTTCTTTCTTTCGATTTCTTCCCAAGTTCGCGTCCCCGGCGCTTGGCTTCTGCTTTGACGACCCTTAGACCCATGTCTGCGAGGGTGGGCATTCGTCTCAGATAGGATAAAGTGATACCACGTATGATATCGGATGGTTCTTCCCCCGACGCCGCTCTGGTCAGGAGATGACGAATGTAGGCACGGAATGAATGCAGCGTGAGCTCCTTTGAAGGCAGACGAGAAGGGTGCCTGAGGTTATGGGGTGACTAAAACAACATATGTTAGACCACGGACTGTCGCAGTCAACTGCTTACCGATGGTATTGTCCGCTTAGGACTAGAGTTATCAGTATTTGATTTCGGTTTCGTAGGTGTACGTGGTACTGTTTCTGTTTTGTCAGTTTCTTGGAGCGTAGGTATAACGAAAGGCTCTTGGGAAGAGTAGTGAGTTCTATGCAGGGCCCTAATAGATTTCCAATGACTGGGTTCGTCGTTGACAGAATCACATCTCTCTGTGGCATTCGAACCTAAAATACTGGAGCAGAGTGGAGAACTTGCCTATAGTTTGGACATGTATACGCCGTGATTCGTATCGAGTCTCGATACGACCAACCACAGTGACTGGAGCACCTGTGGGGGCCAAAGCTTTAAGCTTACTTGGCAGTGCTTCTTCGCTTGGAGAGGATGCAGCTTGTGCTTGTGGGTGCAGACAATCAATCACAGAAGTCCCGTCGTCAACTGAATGAAGATCTGAATGAGAGCTGAGAAATTCTGCTCCATACTTGCCAGTATAGATTATTTTGCGTTCGTACGTTTGAATGCCTACGATAATGCCAACAATACGAACTGAACGACAAGGCACTCTTCCAAGCCAGTAGTAATCCAAGTCTGGTCGTTAGTCAGTTGGGCTGAAGTGTTGATCTGTAGTAGCAACCTTGACGCATTTCAAAGATGTCTCTTATAAAGCATGGTGCCACGGATTCTGGAGTAAATACCCATTTCAAAATGTCAGGGTTTTGTTGCGGGGCGACTGCATTGATTTGAACCATGAGCGTGACAAACATGGCACGCGGCGTAACGGTCACTTGGACGTGTGACCTAGACGCGTACGAGTCAAAATTGATTGATTAGGCCGAACTAAATACATCTATATCTACGTTGAAGACAGGGACTGGTTGGACATTATCTGCGAGAAAAACTGGAATGAAGCTTGTTGCCATATGTGTATGCAGGCGCCTCATGTCCAGTATCCGCGTACGAGTCAAAATTGATTGATTAGGTCAAACTAAATACATTAATATCTACGTTGAAGACAGGGACTGGTTGGACATTATCTGGGAGAAGAACTGAAATGCAGCTTGTCCAGTTGCCAAGTCCCCATACTTGTATGCAGGCACCTCATGTCCAGCACCATAAATTCGGACATAGGAGAACATCCCGGCATTCTTGAATTGTCCAGCCGCAGTTCCATTGACGGTAAACGACGTGAAGTTCTGTTTCTGGAACTCGGATGTGAACGTCGTGTTGAGTGCGTTGACCTGAGAATCGTCAGTATCATTCGTTGTATACAAGTGGGGTGGGGGGGTTCACGAACCATTGCTTCAACTCCATCAAAGTTGAGAATAAAATCCTATCAAGATTGAATCAAAGGCAGGAACAGGAAGGAAAGTCGGACATACAGCGTCTCCATCGTAAACGAGTACTCTGAGCTGTAACCCGGAGGAGCTTATCAGTTCTACCCACATGCTACACCAAGTATTTCGCTCACCCCCGAATCGATAATAGTCTCGAGATCAGGTCTAGAATTCCTCATCCAGTCACCTGTCAGTTGATCAGCATGATGATCTCGGTGAAAAGAGAAGGGTATGGTGATCACCAGTAGCAGCGAAATTAGAATACACATCATCGTTACTCTCTTGCCAAGTAGTCTCAGCACCAATCTGGGATGCGATCGAGTTGATATAGTCTGTGAAGTCTGGTGGGTATGGATCCGGGTTCTGTGTTAGAACGTAGTAATACTGGAGACAGCACCATCAGCTGAATCAAAAAGGGAAATGAGAAGAGGGTACGTACATCCCAATCTCCAGCGAGCGGAGAAAGAATATTGTTGTTGCAGTAATTCTGTGCATTTGAACAAACAGAGTTGGATCCGCCGTTGTTACAGTTTGTGATCTGTGCTTTGCACCCATTTGAAGATGTCCAAGAGGTATTTGCGCGGGTGATGGTTGAATTTGAAACGAGCGGGTGGTAGGGATTTGATGCTGCGTAAGTGATATATCCCGCGTATTGATTGAGAGGGTCCTGGCATTTTCATCAAACTCTATAGTCAGTGACATGGCGTAAAAACACGAACCGTCAAACCATCACCAATGGCAAGAACCTTGAGATTGAGCTTAACGCCGGAAGCTGTACCAGCATCGATAGCGGCGTTTTGAGATAAGAAGTAAGTGGCAAAAGTCGGACCGTAATGGCCCCCGTAACTTTCTGTCCAGATAGCGAGCTCACGTGTGGAAAGATTGGAAAACCTGGAATCAGCGAGGAAGATCTGTATAAACGTCCACACGTCTGAAGCTGCTTCTTGAGATGTTCCGACGTTGAGTGTACCATGAGAGAAGCCCACACCGACTGGCTGGTCGATGTAGAGCACGTTGGCGTTGGTGTTCCAGGAGTAGGGATTTAAGGTGACCCCGGAGCTGTCGTTGGTGATTCTACACGGCCCGTGTTCTTGGAATAGGCCGATCATACTCGAGCTGCCTGGCTATAGAAGATGATAAGGATGAGACAGAGAGAGCGGATAGTACGTACTCCACCGTTAAACCAAAGAACTAGGGGTGCGGTTGAGGCATCGTTACGTGCGGCAAAGTACCAGAAACTGAAAGTGAGTGAGAGAGAAGCATCGTCACGTTTAAACCACGAACAAGATGCTCTCGGAGGCAGTGAGGTCTCCGTAACCGGAGGCTTGATACACGCCTTCAGTGGTTTCTGCAAGATCGTGTCAGCGGAGGAAAAGTCAATAATGAACCACCTTACCACAGAGACCGGAATTCTCTACAATACGCAGCTTTCCGGGAGTGGTAGCAGCAGCGTCCAGATTCTTTGGCTTGACAGAGTTGGTAGGGCTGGTAACGGCACCAATAATTCCATCATGGACGGGAAATTGTTTCGCGAGTACACTGGGGAGCTGAAGAAGCCCCAGAAGAAGGAGAGCTGGGGTCAGCATGGACTGTGATTGCTACCATCGCAGTATCCAGGTTTTTATATTGCGATAGAGCTTCTAGCTAGAAAAGGGGATGATGCGACCATACGCTCCACACGTTTGATATGAAGATGGAAACCAAATAGCGAGTGTTACAGTGTGTAGCACTATTCAATGGGATGGCCGTCATCGCCGTTTTGAGAAAGGAAGTGCGACTTGTAAGATTGGCCATCAATATGGCACGTTAAGCCGTCTGACATGTGACATGCCGCCCGTTCTCCCCAGTTTCACTCAACACTCCGAGTCTGTTCAGCTTGCAGCATCGCTGTACCAGACGATCCACTGAGGTACTATGAAGTTTGTCACTAGAGTTTGGAAGAGATAAGTGAGGGTCACTAGCCGGTGTTTGCCGGTTGTCACGAGCTCGAATTTCTGCTACTTCAAATTATGCGAAAATAAACCTTAGTCCCGATGCACTCTACTGAGTTCAGTCAGCTGTAATCAAGATGTTTTGATTGGTCGGAGTTGAAGAAAATGCTGCCTTGGTGGAAACCAAGATTTTAGTGTTACGGTATGTAGCACCATTCAATGAAATCATTGTCCGTGGCCGTTGGCTTTGAGTCAGCCCTGCGTTGAAGTTGAAACCAGTGCAGTACTGATGGAAGCTGCACATTGAGCTCAGTCAGCTGCAATCAACAGAACCTTCCAACGAAGATTCGATAGCTCGGAGTTAAAGACTCCAAAAAGGAAATACTGCCGCTCGGCTGGTACATAAAACACAGCCCTTGAGATTCAGGAGGAGCGTAATGGTTATATAATCTGAATCAAACCCTGCCAGCCATTGTTCAGCGCAACCGCACAACCTGCGTTGAGCTGGCCTAAATCCCTCCAATTGCTAGAGATTTATTCCGATGCCAGAGGTCTGTCACGTCGGATTTTCTAACTCGCGAAATCTCAGCGAAAATTGCTCTTCACAGGCGCCTTTCTTGAGCTGTATCGTTGGCTGTGTCTCTCACTCGTGCTATGGGATCGGATAGCGTGGCCGATTCTAGATAGAATCAGAAGTGTTGCGCCCACTCGCACTTTGCACAGCCGACCTTTCAGTCCAACTTACCCCCTACAGCTCATGCTCTCACACTTTCCATTGTTCTGTTATGGGCCGAGCGAGGACCTGAAGCCTGTGCTCAACACGTTCCCTTATTCATTTGGGCGCTTACTCCTTATTATCCTTGCTTAAAATCCCTTTGTCTGCTGCAATACCGTAACTAGGAGAAGCATCGGCTTTCTTGGCCCAAGTTCAAGCAAATAGTCTCGCTTGAACAGACGCTGTATAGTCTTGCTTGTCCCGGCGCTAAGTCAAGTCACGTCCTGTCTTATTCGTCACGCCTCTCGGGACCGTTTTGGTACTTTAAGATTCCTGTGTCACTGCCCTATTCTTCCACGCGACTTGCCTTCATACCACCACTACCAAACCCCACTAACAACTTGGGAGCATCACTTTAAGCACTCTGGTGGTAACCAGCCAAAAAGCGAGCAATCACCCAAGGTAGGCCTAGCTGCTGGGGCCCAAGGCCTATCACCCTTGATGCTTATTGTTGTCCCTTACGACACTTAGGCAATTATATTGATCATTATGGGCTATAACACACCAATTGCATCTGCATCTTCCACGTCGAGCCATGGCTGCGCACCGCGGCACTCGCGCCCAAGTCAATACGGTCGTTCGCCCGACGCTCACAGAGATCCCTCCTACCCATCTCCAGTCGATCACAGCAGGTGGACCATGGCTAGTTCCCCAGCATCGGGGCCTACCGGAAACAACCGGCGGGGTCTCTACAGCAATGTTCCTCTCCCACCTCAGACCGTTCGGTCCACCCCCCTCGTCCTCCACCCACTCCTCCGATACACCCACGACCAAGCTCCCCAACTCAGATTCAACGTCTCCTCCGCCCCTGTCGAACCATATCACGGTTGTTTCAGCGAACCAGCAACAAGCCACCCCCTCCCCTCACTAACCATAATCATCCCACACGTCCCCTGGTCACTCGTCGTACATTCATCATTATTGCCCTACGTCACAATTGGGGACGTCCTCACCATGATTTGGAGGAGGCTTCAAATGGATTATCCTTCTCGATGGGGAAGTAAACAGATCCATCTACTCGGAGGCAGAAACCGTTTTGGGGGTCTTTCCACTTCTCAACTGGGCGAGGAAACTTTTCTATTGCATACCGCATAAAATATCGGACGGAAACTGACGTCCCCTAACGACGCTATTTACGAACCCACAAACTTACATATCTCACATACCTTATCATGATTATTTGTATCAACTAGTATATACGCTGTCACAATGCTCTGCAATAAACATCCTTCATCTGACATATCCCCATGTTGACCATTGTTTGATTTTGAGGGGGTTCGAGTCAAGCAAAGTCAAACGTCAATTCCGGATTCAATCCGGACCGTTGATTAATTCATTCCCGGCTTGTTGATTAGTTGCCGACTATGATTCGTCCACACCAAGCCGCGGACGAAGGTACGTACTTTACAGCTCGGCGATGCGAGCGGCCAATGGTAATCCGAGAGTTTCCGAGAGGTAGCATATGGTTTTCGAGAATGAGGTGATATGCGCACGCGTCGAACGTTACACAGTCCTTGGCATCGACCGCAGTCGTGAGGAAATCTCTGCCGCAGTCTGGGACGATGACTTCTAGCATTGTCACCACAGTACCTGAACTGCAGCGCAGGTCGCAGCGGTCGACTACGGTCAACCGAACAGACTGTCGCTCATGTCCCATCTGGTTCCTTATTACATCGAGGCAGTACTGCACAGCTCGTCACGTAAGAGAGGGATCTATAGTGCCTTCAAAGCTCGACAGCTGCTACGGAGGAACCCTCATTTTGAAGGTAAAAACGATCTACTTTGATCTCGAGTCCTTCATCACTGAAAGTGACAAGTGGTGCTAAAAGCCCGCGGAACTCTGGGCGTTTCTGACGCTCGCTAATTTTAAGCTCCAGAAAAGCAAGACGGCTGATATTGTTGTTGCACATATTGGAAAGGTGCCACCGAGAGCGCGTCATAGCAATCACCAGAGCAAAACCATCAGGCCCGAGATTGTAGGATTCCACTTCAGAAACGGTCAAGTGTAATCGCTCCAATCGAGGCAGATATATCATAGATTTTTTTTCTGATATAGTGAGGACGTCTTTGATGATGGGGATGAGTTCGTACGAAAAATATGCGAGACGGAGAATAGTCAAGCTCTGAAGAGGTACCTGCGTCATAAATCGAATGGCTAAAATTGAATGCATAAAATGCAACCTGGTTAGCAAGCTAGATGATCTTGAAACAAGATTAGCGAAAGGCGAGATGTCGGTGCTGTAGCGGTAGCGATTCTGTTCGAAGATGATGCAGGTCAGAGATGGTAGAACTAGTCCGTTCAATATGGTGTAGTTGATACTCGTAGAAGATTGAAGTGTGCGCAAGTTTGGCAGCAAGATCTGCTCAGAAGGAAGAGTATCGTGGAGATCAAAAGCTCCGCCCAGAAGATGATACTCTTCCAAATTGGGACATGACCGAAGGAGCTCCTTCTCCTGCTGGGAAGTCAAAGGCTTCAGGTTGCACCGCCGAAGCTGTGACCAGGGAACAGGTAGGGCTGCAAGAGAAGAGGGAAAATCGTTCAAACAGATGTTCATATACTGTAGTGAGGGTGCTGCTGCCACCCATTCTGGGAACTGACCGTGATAGGTTAGTTCATGCAGCATCGGAACAACCTTTGAGAACTGAATTTTGTAATCATTACGCAATGTAAAGTCGACCTTGTACCAGCGCTGAGACTCTGCTAAGAGCATGTCTATCTCAGGGAGGTCTGCGGGGACAGAGTAATCGATGAACAAATCCAGATCCAGAAGTGTGTTACCTGACCGTAACAGTATCGCCTCAATAACAAGAAGAGACGGCCGAGAGATAGCGCGAGTGATTCTGATACAGATTGTCGACCAGAGTGACGGTGATGACAGCAAAACATTTCTCCAGTAGCCGCAGACTCGTCCAAGCGACCAGATACCTCTCCTAACATCCGTATCAACGACAGGCTCGGCAGAATGGAATATCTCTGCCAAGACCTCTGCAGGTAGATGGATGTGTCGCAGAGGTGATAAAATAGTTTTATGGTCGTCAATGAATTGCTGGACAGACTTTCTCTTCGCTTGCAAGTCAACAAGCATCGCAATCTCCGCATCAAACCTGGCCAGCATATCACAGCCACGTTGTAATTCGTCACAAATAACAGCCTTGTCAACGAGATCGGGTGGCTCATTGGTGCGTAAGAGGCCTAAAGCAGTAGCAGAATACTGAGGAACTTGCATAGAGGTGTGGTCACACTTGGCGCAGAGATTTAATTCAGTCATAGACGATCTAGACATAAGAGTTTAGCAGACATGAAGGTGATGAGACACGACTTTCCAGTCTCTGGGAGTTGGCAAGAACTTGGGGTATTCACGACGTGACGAGTTGAACGGCGTGACAGTGTGACGCCTGTGATCAACAGGGGTTCGGCAGCACCTGCCGAATTAACACTCCGACACTAACGTTTCCCATGCACTATATCAATGGTTGTGGATTAAAGGGTGCACTTTGGCACAATCTTTGTATGGAGAGATATGTTTTTATCAGTAATGCATTGAACAATACGACTTTGGGTCAAATATTCGGCATTCGGCTCAATTCATTACAAGTAGATGCCGATTGCAGCCGACAGGTCAGTAGCCAATCAGTAGCTGACTTGTACCTTTTCTGGCAATACAGCTACACAACGGGCGGATCTCATGTCTGTTATGCATTGGATACCGTCTAAGAGAGTAAATGTGGCCTCTATAGATTGAGAACTACAAGGGTGGGACCGTGATACCACGATGACTTTGCCTCCCTGCCTGCCGCAGTTGCCAGTGTCCCGCAGAATCATTTGGAACACGACAATGGCGTTGAGCCCTCAAGCTATAGGATAATCTGTGGAGACTCACAATGAACCATACGTTCCTTCGTCAGCTGCGTTTTTATGATCTTGAGCAGCGCTCAGTTGACTCGGAGGATAACGGACATATTTGAGTGGGTCGAGGGATGTCCGTTGGATCAGACAAATCAGGATTTATTTGTCTGGTGACGACAAACCCCACATTGCCTCTGGGCGTGTCCTCTTGAGAAGGAGAAAAACTCGGAAGATCTTGGAGCTAGGTGCTTCGGTTAACGTGCAAGGTAACAAGCTACCAATTAGCTCGATTACAAAGGGCCACAGCAAGATTATTCTATGCCACTGTTTAGCCTCGAGTGGTAAGAAAAATCTGATCACCATAAGAATGTTTCCTGTAAGGTGAGGCGAAGGTACGCCGAAGGCTGACAGAGCAACCTTGTTGATCAGCCTGATCAGTATAACGAAGATCCTGTCGCAGTTGTCCGAGGATTCGCTACATTACACGACACGATCGACAACAGAGGAACCTTGTTGATCAGCCTGATCAGTATAACGAAGATCCTGTCGCAGTTGTCCGAGGATTCGCTACATTGCACAACACGATCGACATACCTGACAATCAGCGGAGACACTGCGAACGCCATTGAGACAACTTTTAGGGTTTTCTGACATCTCGTTGAAGCATTATCGTATACTTCTTGCATTGACAGCTTGGGGAAGCATGGGCAGATGCCATTCAGTTCAAAACCCCTAGGTGGTATAATCTAAAATTCCGCCGCCGAACGTGAACCCGGAAAACCCATCTTTTACCAGCATTGATTTACGAGCCAATCAGTGGCATTGAATAGTGAGGACCGTTGCGGTCACAAGTCAGGCGGAACTCGGGAATGTGAGATGATTGAGTCAAAAGCGTCCGAAATGTAAACCCCTCAACTGTCAGCACTAAATCATTATCCGGGTCGAGTCTGGACAATAATAAGCACGAGTAAGGTCAGATGCAATAAGCATCAAGCTGGACGGCAATTCTCCGTCGAAAGGCGCTCAAAATAAGATTGTAAAGTTTTGGTGGCATAATGGCGACATGTCAGCGCAGATGGCAACCGTTGCGGTAGGTCACGTTACCCGCCTGTGCTCAACTTCCTCGTTTGTTTTCATCTTATAGTTCCTTGGAGGCACTTTTCACAAGTGCCAGTTGAACAATATATGTCAAAGACACGAAATATTTGTGAAACCTGCTTGACGAACGTTTCAACGAAGCTTACGACAACCCAAGGGAATATTCTGTGCAGAAACGCATCGCAGAGCGGCATGATGTTGCGAATGTTGCTCATCATTGCTCATCCTCGCACCCATTGAGAATTATCAAATTGGTGTCTTCTCATGATGGGACCTACTTCCTGCCTAAATCCCTGAATACGTCTTCTCCTCGGCTGATCTGGTGTTCCACGTTGCCGCAGAATACTACCGACACTGAAGGGGCCGAGAGACTGATGCTTGTTCAGTCCTTTCCGAAAATGTGAGTATTTGCTCAATTTGTCATTTCACCGTCCACGTTCGCTGTGAAGTAAAAAAAGACAAAACATCCCTGGAATTCACTTGGCGCAATTAATCCTTCAATGCTTCTCTACCCACCTTCTCAGTTTCTGAGCGCGTAGAGAGCCTTTTGAAGACCAGATCTAGAAGTTGTTGCGGCTCAAGTCGGAAACAAGGTACTATTCCATTTCAACAGCATCGCCCTTCATCGAGACACGTTCATACTCTTTCTTTGTCAAAGGTACCTCAAGTCATGCTTCCCATCAGTAGATTGATGTTGCTATTCCGGCGGATGGGCTGCTCCACCCGGGAGAGCTCCATCATCTTGCTCATCCCTACAAGGAACAGCCGGTGGTGACCGACCCCCCAGCTCCCCGAGCTCAGCGCTCAGTCGTTGCAGGACCGATAGATCGCAAATAAAACAAAAACTAGATAATAAAGGACAACTGTAATGCAACTAGTCCTCTGGAAGACGATCCCAGGGAGAAGCCCCTGAATTAAGAACATGAACAAAGCTTGCAACTGTAAGTGGTTTTGCATTTTTCTCGTCTCAATTACGTTCGCGTTGAAAACAGCTAGAGCCTTTCCCAGTCTTCTGGTAACCAGCAAGTCTAACTTGATTCATCATGCTCTTCAAGAATCTGTTCTTGGTCGTTCTTCAAGTTGTAGCTGCCGTCTTCACGGCGGTTGCCCTCCCAGTCGTCAGAACCTCTACGGCACCGAGTTTCATCAGATACTAATTAGACGGGTAGCAATGACCTTACTGCTCGTGCTGCGGAGGCTCATGTAACCCGCGACGACGCGACGACGAAGGTAAGACTCTTCTATTTATTTGTCAGTTAATCTCCGACTCCTAGATTAACGATCACAGGAAGAAAGGAAAGCCTTACTGTCCTCACTACCTCCTAAGCGATCCTCAACTTTCGCGTATTCTTTTTCTTGGCTTCGTCGCAAGGTTTTGACGTTTGTCCTCAAGATGAAGATGAGGATAAGGAAATGAGGCCGACAATGCGGACAAAAAGAGAAAGAAAAAGGGTACTATAACATCGTTACCCGAGAGATGATGCTGAAGATGTGAGTCGCGTCAAAACAATTGCTTCAAAAATTTGAAGGACGAAAGTGCCGGTGACGATGGCGCAAGATCATCCAGGAAGCCCAAAAACATCGCAAGCATAAACACTATCCGAGGAATTCGCCGATGTGGGTCATGTTCGAGTTTGGTCACTGCAATGTCTTATACTTTCCAGGATGAGGGTGCAGTCGACAACGGTCACAAGGAAGGACACCTCAAGAAGAAGCCGCATCACAAACATCGTCAGCACCACCCGA
Source organism: Megacollybia marginata (assembly GCA_003313965.1). Lineage (NCBI taxonomy): Eukaryota > Fungi > Basidiomycota > Agaricomycetes > Agaricales > Porotheleaceae > Megacollybia > Megacollybia marginata. The sequence continues at coordinate 31,708 of QLOY01015925.1, forward strand.
GATGACTGAAGAATTGGCTGTAGGTCATGCTCTGATCGATGGATGCAATATTCTATGTCTTTCCAGGACGAGAACACCGTCGACGATGGTGTTAGCGGGAGGGGACATTGCAAAAAGCACAAGAAGCACCGCAATAGGCCTCCGAAACGCACCCTCACTCAGACACTAAGGAATCCGCCGATGTTGGACCCCTCCGCCGATTTTTCGGCTGATTTCTTATGTTGTTTGTCAAGGATGAAATGAAACGGCATCGACGATGCTGCCGACAAGAAGCATAAGAAGCACCACCACAAACATCACCCCAGGGCAGATGATGAGGCCTTTTGAGGAATCTGCGAACGTATGGTATTGTTCGAGACTTGGCTTTTTTGATCCACAATGGTGTTTAGTCCTCGGGAATTGTTGATGATGCTGCGGACCAGAAGCCTAGCCACAAGAAGCATCACAAGGACAAGGGTCACAAGCACTCCCCGAGGGATGACGCTGAGGAATCCACCGCCTTGTGTCATCACTGTTGTATTGTCCATGATTTTTCAGAGCTTTATACCGAACGACGCTGACGACAAGGGTCACAGGAAGTATCACGAGAGACGCGACAAATACCTCGGGCGCTATTCAGCGGGTATACTCATTCTGTCTGACATAGGGTTAACTCACGTCAGGTAGATGCTAGCGTCAAGGTGATCCTGAGGCCTAAACTTCGGAGCACTTGTAACGGAGCACTTGCAAAGGAAATAGGTGGTCAGGTCATTTGCACCTGGCGTGGAGCGCCGAGGCCTTACCAGCCTGGCGGCCGTGTTGTACAAAATAGTCGTGAGACATTACGATGCGCGTATAGACAACTTACTGGATTTCTTAAGAGTTTCCTGGGGTCTCGTCTAAGAAGTAGACTCCCTGTATTACAATTGACAGCCTGGGGAGATGCCATTCCATTCAAACCCTCAGTGAAGCTCCGCTGTCAGTCTGTCACGCTGTGGAACGTTGGTGAAACGCAAGCCAAACATAGAAACCATATAACTCTAAAACTTACACGACAATCTATTAGTATGCGGGAAAGGCACCTCAAAGTGACATGATTGCTTCTCATCATGGCGCAACCTCGGTAGACGGACGGGTTGCATCACGTTATGTTGGCTCATTCCAGTGTCAGCCTGAGGAATTTCCGACGAGATGTCACCCGTGATGCATACGAATCCTACTTCCTGCCTAAATCCCTCTTTTGTTCTCTACAGAAATGCATTTTCTCCTCGGCGCATTCGGTGCTCCACATTGCCGAAGAGTGCGACCGACACAGACGAGGGCCCAGAAACTGACGCTTGTACGTGTCATTCGGAATGTTCCTCTTACCTCTTACACACGATGTCTTTCCGAGTTCAAATTGCACTGGCTGGGAGTTGCAGCTAAAGGTTCCGGCCGTCTCATTTTGAACGTCCTTCAAGGTTGGTCACTCCGCCAGTGTCGCTGGGCTGGGATAGTCGACTTCGCTGGAACTTTGCTTGAGGACCTGGGTAAGTAGCCTATTTGTGTTTGATCGGCGGTTGATTTCAACTTTAAGACCGTCCACGTTGTAGCAAAAAAAGACAAGGTATTCTAGGAACGGCCCAGAATAGCTCGTCTTTTTTTGCTTCACGACAGACTATTGACACAATTAATCCTTTAACGCGTTTCCATATACTTTCCTGAACTTATGAAAGGCAGAAAAAATACAACGTATTTTGGGAAACGGTTCCCAGAATATCCCGTCTTTTTTGCTCCATGACCGCCCATTGATGCAATTAATCGGTCGGTGCGTTTCTATACCTTCCTGAGCTTCTGTTCCATGCATGAAGACCTAGCTATACTGCCGTTTCTACCTTCAAAGTATCTAAAGTTTGGTGGGCGTGACATTTTCAAATCAATTATGAAAGAACTAATATATCTGCAACGTCTCAATTGAGACACGTTCATTGAGTAAAGGACCCTTTTTTCAAAGACATCTCAAACTCCACTTCATCTTCCATCGAAATAGATCCGAACCGATGACATTATTTCGACTACAGATGGGTCTGGTGCTCCACTCGAAATGGTTCTACGTCAATGGGTTTCAATTTGCTCATCTGTATTTCAGTTCAAAACAGTTAGAGAAACCGACATATACCCTTTTACATGTCGCATATTTTTGCTTCACTCGGGCTTCTGCCAGTCCCATTCATGTATGATCTATGCCACGTTCAATGTCCATCCTACTTACCTTTTACAACTTTCAGGACCCAAAATATCTCATCTGGGATGTATAAAAGCAGGACTAGCATCATCAGGGTTTCTTTGTCTCTTCACAGACCCTTTCCAAGTCTTCTAGTAACTCGAACTTGAACCATCATGCTCTTCAAGAACGTGCTCTTGATCGTTCTTGCAGCCGTCATCTCCACGGCCGTTGCTCTCCCAGTCGTCAGTACCTCTACGGCGCTGTGTCTGACCAAATACTGATATATCCTCGCCATTTAGGCGGATAGCAATGACCTTGCTGCGCGTGCTGCGGAGGCTCTTGTAACCCGCGGTGACGCGACGACTGAGGTAAGACTCCTCCAGTTATCTTGTCTGAGTATCAATCTCCGACTCCTAGAATGATGACAAGAAAAAACCTCACATCCCTCACAAGCGTCCTCACCATCCCCGTGTAAGTTCCTTTTCTTGACTTAGGTCCGATTTTGATGCTTCTCCTCAGGATGAGGATGAGGAAAATGAGGCCGACGATGCGGACAAAAAGAAAAAGAAGCACCACAAGCACAAGCATCATGCCAGAGACGATAGCGAAGAATCAGCCGATGTAGGTCGTATCTGAGTTTGACGGATGCGATATGCTAAGTCTTTCAAGGATGAAAGCGCTGTCGATGATGCTGCCGCCAAGAAGCACAAGAAACACCACCACAAACATCACCCCAGGGCTGATGTTGACGAATCTGAGGACGTATGTATTGTTTGATCCTTGGCTGTCTTAATCCCGATCGTGTTCAGAGCGCGGAGCCCACTGACGATGCTGCCGATAAGAAGAAGAAACACCACCACAAACATCACCCCAGGGCTGATGCTGACGAATCTGAGGACGTATGTATTATTTGATCCTTGAC
>QLOY01015934.1:0-14760 GCA_003313965.1 Megacollybia marginata
AGCTGCAAAGAGGCTCAAAAGAGGGTGAGCCCGTGATGGTTATGTAAACATTATCAAGCATCTGACATGGGCATCGTGCTGCTCTGTACTTTGTACTATGCGTATTCTAAGCTCGGTACGCACCTTGGCATAGACAGCGCCCATTACATCCGGCTCAAATATTCATTCTTGAAGAAGATCTTGACGAAGATCTTGGGCAGTAATCTGCACGATGGCTCACAAGGGTTCATAGTACCCTCGTCAACGATCGAGAAAATAAGGCCCGTATCCATAAAGTTGAACTCGAGTCGCTTCTCAGCATCGTAAGAGTGATGATCCTCCGAATTTTTTCGAGTTATCTGGCATCTTGTCCAATTCCACGAAGGAAACGTTCTCGAACCTGACAAAGAGAAATGATGCTCCATGACGCTCTCGAACTCGAGTCACTCGACCAGTCCTAAATTTGAAGCCTGATGATACAAGGGTAGATTGCCAGGTGCCGCTATTTCAAGCCATCCAAGTATAGAGTCAACTATTTGGAAGCTCAAAACATTCAAGAGAAATCACTGCTGATGCAAGCCCCCTTCTTACGGTCGGTCTATTATGGTCCAGATGCGTTGGTACACGCTTACGACATTCATACCGAAAGATTGAGGTGCAATAATCTTCGAGAGACTACACAGTTTCTGACAAAGTGGCGGGAGTATTCTGCTCTCTATAAAGCAATTGTTCCAACCCGGCCTGCATGGTTTACGATCACTATCCAGGAGAAATCTTTCAGTACAGACCCATCCGTATCAGGTTTTCACAGCGACAATCACTCAAATCTTTGCTCGCGGCACCCACTTCCACCCGAAAGGGCCCCCCAACAACTGACATCATGATCGGAAGACCCCTTCTCTTTCTCTGAGGCAAGTGCACAAGATATTCTCGGATGCGATGGAATATTCAAGGTGATTGTGGAACATTGAGACGCACTACAGTTGCAACGTCTCAGCTCTCGTTCTTTGATTCACACATTAATAAAACTCAAACCTGGCACCGGTCAAAACGAACGAAGATGAAGCAATGTCCGACCCTTCGTTCATAATCAACAGACCAATACCTGTATCATTATCCAGAGTACTTGTGGCAAGTACGGGGTTAGCACCGTTGCGATTGACAAACTGCGCAGCTGCGATCATTCAATTATATGTGGTGCCTCTGATGGGCTACAGTCAATTACCCTTTCCCCCACAGCGTTAGCAACTTTGATTCGTGTTGAGATTGTTGACGCACGATCCTCCACTTTATTATCGAATTCTTCGGCATTTTTATACCGGTGGCTTAGAGTGTCCTTGAGTTGGTGTGGAATTTTCTTCAGGGATACAAGTGGCTCCTTATAAGTAACCCTTGTAGGTATAGATGTGTCAGGTGTGAAGGAATTCTCGTGAGCTTTGCAAAGTGTATTCACTCTGCGGGGGCCGGCAGTGTAGCTATATATTAGATCATTTTTATTCTTGAATCGGGATCGAAGAAGCCTTGGGAGCTGTCTTCAAAATCTCTCAGGTGCCTATCAATGGTTTGCCAAGTGCTGCGATCACTGGCAGCTGAGAGAAGTTGGATAATACCCAAGTGCTTGAAGCAGCTTAGTAGCATTCTGCATATGTTGAGGGTCGCTGCGAAGTCGCCGCAACGTAAGGTATGCATTCGACAAACGATCGGGTGTCGCCGCAATGAAACCTACTGAGGCCGGTCCTTGAAGCGAGCAGTCCCAGTCAAATGATTCTAGAAGGTGGTCGTGTGCTCAATCTCAACTTCACCAATTAGTTTAGTTATTAGATTGCTCATCCGATACCCTGATACTCCGGTAGGAAGTCCTAAAGAAGACAACGGCAGACTATCCTTCAAGAAATGTAACCTAGTAGTGGACGAGAATCGAAATTTAAGTGGGAAAGCAGATGAAAAAGTGAAGACGACAGAAGCGGATATATGAGCATGAGTCGTTGAGTAGAAGTAAATCGTTATAACGTGCATCGTAAAATGGAGAATGACATTTGCCCTCCAATTAAACAACAACGCATCTGGGCTTCTTCCCTTTCACCACGGGTGGTTCTAGGGCAGCAACGATTGCCTAAGTGCACATTTAGGATCATTAGAGGCATGTTTTCGAGATGGCGCACCTCATCAAACACATTCTTTAGACCCTTTTGAGTCAGGGCAGAGCACTCCACATATTTGACCGCGCCGAGCTCTCTAGCAAGCCTCTCACCCTGTTCGCTTGTCACCGGTCGTTGTTTCTGTCTAGCAAGCTTCTCTATCACTTGAGCGTCATCCCTCAAATCAACTTGTGTTCCCACGATGAGACATGGAACGCCAGGACAGTGATGGTGGACTTCCGGAAACCACTTCTCCTTGACGTTCTCGAAGGAAGCAGGAGAGGTTACGCTGAAGCAGACCAGAAAGACGTCTGTCTGGGGATACGACAATGGACGAAGACGGTCATAATCCTCCTGACCTGCGATTGTTCAATTTGAGCAATGAACAAAGGGCGGCATACACACCAGCTGTATCGAATAGTCCTAATGTATAGGGGTCTTCTCCAATCATCACGGTAACAGCATAGTTGTCGAATACCTAGCAAGCAAACAACGTCCAGGGTTGTGGCGTAGATGGCAGCAAAGAGCAGCTTACAGTTGGTACATATTCACTTGGGAATTTGTTGGTTGTATACGAGATCAGTAGACACGTCTGGAGCGAATGAGCGAGCTGAACAGAATTGCGGAACATAGAGACCTTGCCGACCGCACCATCTCCAACAACTACACATTTAATCGTCTGCATATTGGATAGAAAAGTCTAGTATAATGAGTTGCTTTCTAGAAAAAACAATGAGCCACTCTGGCTTGACGAGGAAAAGACTGAGGAGGTTTGGTATGACAACCAGGGCGTGGCTGTGTGTAGGAAATTACGCACGTCTTGGAAATCAAATGCACAGACGAAGCAGAGCCTGTTTCAAAGAAAAACGGTCTAAGCGTTGCGGATTTGCGAACTGGAGGGCAGAATTCTGATAGGGTTCGAGTGCAGTTGAGCATTCACATTCATGATTTTATGCAGGATACTGCTGTCAACACATACCAGGTTCACCAGCACAAATTTCCACTCGACTAGGCGCTGGAACGACGAAACTGTCTTAAACGGTGTGAAGGGTTGGTTGCAACGATGCGCTCCTTTGCATGCGATCAGCCCGTGGCGTGATCAAAACACGCCAAAACACAGTATCAGTTTTAGGCAACTCTATGCTACATATGCAAAATATCAATAATACAATGACAGATTATTTGCCAGCTGTGCTCAGGGCTCAGTATACAGCTTCTATACAAGAAATTCCAGACCTTTGGCAGGCTGCGACCACCAGAACAGCTCTCCTCGGTGTGTGCCTGACAGGATAAATCCGTTATTCGAAGCGGTACCATCAAAGCTCTGAGAAGATGAATTGATTTGCGGACTGAACACATAACTTACCGCCATAGCAAGGATAAGATCACCTGCGAACCGTCAATTTTCAACTGCCACATAGAAGACGTCCTTCCTCCTACCTTCATGATGTTCCAAGCCATAGATAAGGTTTCCATTCTTGGTATCCCAAACGAGAGCACAGCCTTGGACACAACCGAATAGTACACCCTGACCATGCGCTACAAACGTTGCTCCAAACCCGTTATCAATCCGGTTCTCTACATCCCAATTGCTATAACGTTGCACTTGGTCGGACGTAAGACTCAGCATTCGAGCTGTATCTCCCACAAGTCCGGTCAGAATCCATTTCCCTGTCGGGTCAACGTCAATAGACAAACTGTTCCAGGGGTTAGATCAGGACGTATGTCAAAATCGAAAAGTGACCAGCATTTTGCGATAGACGTTGGCATATTCGCGTATAGGTCCGCCTCCTTTCACGGGTGATATCCAGCTGGCGACTTGATCGGATATTCAAGCTCTACTTTCGAAATAAAGACTTACATCTTGCCGTCAATCGTACCCCCTACGAGGTTTTCTCCGTTGTCAATGAAAGCAATGGCTGTTACCTCTTTTCGTTCAATAGTAGATTGAGGCTGCCAGAAACCTGTTGTTTTTTTTCAGCCAGCGAATAGTAGTTTATCCCTTCACTGTACCTCTGTTATACAGCCAAACTCTAACGCCCTGGCGAGGAAAAGACACGGCGAGTCGATCTTCACCATACGCGAAACAAAGACGGTCGTGCGACTGTGGCCTATGGCCTGTGTCGACAACCTTTGCCCATTCCCACCGATTACTCTCCTCAACATTCAAATTTACCAGGAAATAACAGAAGAGCAAAAAAAAACTTACAACTCGTGTCCACTTGCTAATAATCCCGTCCTCGCCCAAGGAGATAGTCCCACAATCTCCAACCATCCAGAAAACGCTGACAACGGGAGCATTATGAGATAACCTCGCCACTTCCGAACGAGTTTTACTGTCCCAGATTCGTATTGTCCGGTCAGCACCTAAAGGCTATGGGCATCACGCCAAAATTGTATGAGAATCGTACAGATCAGTGCAAAGTTTGCGCCATCCGAAGAAATGCTTATTGCAGTGATGGCCAGGTCACCGTCTCCTACGAGATTGGTATTGTATATACTTGTGAGGGTCGGCCACTTGGATTTACGCTTTCGCCGTCTAATGCTCTCGATCTCACGGATAGTCGGTGTGAGAGACCGTTGGCGTTTGACTCCTCTAGGTTGCTGGGGTCGAGGAGGTAGAGGATGGTAGGTGCGGTTGTCGGTTGGGGCTAAAACTATCAGGCTCGTATTCAAAAAAAAAAGAATACTTACTCGGTGGAAGGCCATTCCTCCGGCGAGCTTCATTGGCGGATATATGAAGAACGTCTCGATTTTCTCGCTGCTCCAATTTGACCATCAGAATAGGTGACGAGTTTCGTCGAGAGTCAGATAACCGTCGTTCGGGAATTGGTGGTGGAGGGTTTGGCGGAGGCAGGTGAAGAACGTCTAGATTCTCTGTTGGTTCCATTTTAACCACTAAAAGAGGCGGTGAAGAATCGCGTCGCTCTATATGAGGCGGCAAATCTTTCTTAAATTTCAATCGAGAATCTGGAATAGATTGGTCAAAATGAGACTTTTTCGACAGGGCTTGAGCTTGATCCACTGTCGTTGGCTTGGGTGCTTGGCATGCGTTGCTAGATTCTGTGAAGAAAATGTTGAGCACAGGAATTGAAAGAACTATTCACATACCAGTTATGGTCTGCCTGCTAGAAGTTGAAGGACCGACAATAGCAGGAACCGGCGGGTTCGCGTTAGCCAAGGATGCTAATATTTGCGAGTCCGATTCTGGCTCCTTTTTAACGACAGGCGTTGCGAGGGCCTGAAGCAAATTCACGGTAGGAGTGGTAGCTACAGTATTGATCCGTTTCCACTTGCTTCTAGCAGCAGGAGCTTGTGGAACTGGTAAAGAGGAAGGTACAGTCCCATCAGGTAGAGGCGGAGGCGGTTTGTCAGGTGGTGGGGGAGCGGGCTGCTTACTAGTGGATGTTTTGGCTGCAGACCATCCACGACCAATTAGTTTCTTGGTTTGCTGTTTGGAGATAGATTTGGAAGGAACGTTATCTAACACTAGACCTGAAGAAGGTGCTATAGCTAAAGGATTGGAAATGGAAGCTACAGGAGTGAGAATAGGGTCTGGAAGAGGTTCTGGTTTGATGATGAGCTGCGGAGATTTGGGCATTGGTTTTTCAAGGGCTTTCTCTTGAGCCCGACTGCTAATTGCTGACGCATTCACTTGGGACTGAGCCGGTTTTGCACCTTCTCGTTTATCATATTTTTTAAATCGAGGTAAAGAACGTGGTGGGTAAGGGATAGACGTATTGGACTGGTTTTTATTCGCGGCCGGCGTAGAGGAACCAGTGATCACTTTCGAGACGTTTGGCGAAGCGTTGACTTCCGGGGCAGAGCCTAGGAAGTTTGTCACGTATCCAGCAGAAACAAATGGGTTGACTGGCTTCGACTTGTTGGAAGTAATTACCGACTCACCACCGTTTGTTTTGGGAGATTGAGACGGGAGACTGGATTTGGAAGAAGATGGAACAGGTTCAACTATAACAGGATCAGAGTCCAGTGGTGACAGTTCCATGTCTTCGGAAGTTGGAGAAGGGGGAGTAACTTTAGACGCAGTGGGCTCATCTGAGGGAGAGTCAATCACTATTGGAGACGGAATTCGTGCAGGTTTCGCTGGCTGAAACAGTTTGAACAATACATCAAGCTCAGAAAAGTCTTGGCTTACGATAATAAGAGGTGGAAGGGGAGTTTTAATTGTTGATTGCGCAGTGGGAGGCTTTGAAGCAGTAGTGGGAGCAATTATTTTGATTGGGGGTTGTGCAGTTGGGCGCTTTGGAGCAGTAGTAAGAGATGGAAAAGATTTCGTTGCAGTGGGATGTCTTGGATCAGGTTTGTGCGATACAGACGTGACAGATTGAGGTTTGTCTGTCTGCGTACGTGACGAGACACGAGCAGGAGTAGCTTGATTCTGCGTCTGAGTAGATACACTCGCACATGGAGGCTGAGCTTGTACCCCAACATCAGAACGCGTTTGCGGTGAAGGTGCTGGTACATCTAACATAGCAGATGTGGATAGGATAAATGCAATGAGCAATATGCGCTACTTACTTGTCGCTGGACTTACGTCGTCGACTTTCCTAGTCCACGCACGGCGCATCTTGGGAGGCATAATAGCTTCTTTGGGAGGTAGAACGGCTTCCTCCTCTTCAGCAACCTGGGTAATGTCCTCTTCTTCGTCCAGCAGGTCGCCTTCGAAGAGAACGGATTGATCTTTGAACTTGCCATCAGAAGAAGCAATGCTAAACAGTATTTCTTTTCCAGCTTGTATTTGAATTCGCTTCTGTGAGAACAGGGCAAAGCATACAGCCCCACTGTCTTGGTCTTCGTCACTGGAATCGGGAGATACATCAACGCGTCGTAACACGACATGAGGTTTTTGATTGAGTCTATGCGGCCGAAAACGCAAGGGACCTTTAATACCCAATAGAGATGAAACGCTTGGCCGACTGGAGCGCACTTCATCCAGTTCGGAAAGGCTTGAGTCGTCGTCCATTTGAATTAGGCCGGGCGGCCGCTAAGGTGACACTCCGTGAAGTAGGAAACAGGAAAGGAAAGAATGCGCACGTGAGATTTAGAAGTCTGGTGAGAATGCTTGTATAAAGGTTGAATACATGTTTGGTACTGTACACCCTATGAAACGAATGTGATGACTATAGGTTACTCTTAGAATGACTACTGTTGCAGTCGACTGAGAAAATCTGAGCTGAAACCGACCCATTCATTGCTGCCCTCACTACGATCATCATCGGACCACACATCAGAGTCAGATTTGACGTCTGAACTCGACGCGGTTGGAGCCAGATCGAGGAACGAAGCGGAGAGATCGAGAGTAGGCAAGATAAATGACTGTGTCACCGCCTCCGACGAGATGCTATATTCAGAGTCGGAAAGCCCATCTTCCGAGATGCCAGAGAGAATTGACGATGTATCCGAGAACGCATCGAAATCTGGCTGTGCTATATTTCTCGTTTCTTCGAGCACGCACCAACCTGAACCGCTCTCTCCGATAACGCCTCTGACCTCCTGCTTTGACCAACCGACAAACTCTAATTTGAGAATAGTGCAAGTCCCTTCCGGGCCTGATCTACTTGCATAAGGGGAGCAAAGCACACCGCGCTCCCAGACATTCGCTGCATCCAAGCGCGAAAACAATGATGAGACCTTCAATGAATGCAGTTCATAGGAATTGTGCATGGAGAGCAACTCTGATAGCGGTAAGCGAGGTTGAGACCCTCCCGGATCCGATAGAAGTGATGCTGATGGGACGGGTGCAAGAGGGATGAGCAGGCAAGTTGTCACCTCGGTGATCGAGGAAGGAAAATAAGTGTCAATTTCAATCTCGGGAGATATGTCCTGCGAGACGGGTTGCAAAACTTGTCTCTGCTTGTTGCTTGGTCGGAGTTTGGACTTGCTGTAGACAGGCTTTCGCGGAGCTCTGAGAGACTTTTTGAAATTCTCGCGCTCCTTCGAAGCCTTGATGTCCAAGTCGACTTGATAGAATGCACGAGCAGCCACAGGGACGTTCTCTGCAAAGCTCTGGAAAACGGTACGACCGGTAGAGAAGTTTCTGGCTGTACCCAAACCCACATTGGTTACGGAGCAGGGACGTGGCGCCAGTGGTACGTTGGGGAAATAACGAGTGGCTCCTCTGTTAGCAAGCAGGGTACGTGTAGGGAAAGATAACCTGCTTTGAATGGTCGGCATGGAAGTAGCGCTGCCATATACTGGCCTAGCAATTGGGGCATGACCGATGCCTGGGGCAGTCAACTGGGCAAAGAATCGACCTAGAAATACGCGAGTCTCATTCAGGAACTTTCTAGCGGTGGTCTGGGGAAGTGGTGAGGGCTTTGTTCGTAAAAGATGGTATGACCTCGCAGCACCAGGTGGATGCGAGAGCATGTTGAGATTGGAGACGTTGCGGGCAGCTGCCCGTGCTCCATGAGATGCGAGCTGCATTGCAGCAGGCTAGATATTACTAACTCTTGGTTTCAGCAGTATGGATAACGGTTCAAAGAGTTGTGTGGAGTTGTTGTGGCGCAGTCCAAGTGATTACGCGACTTGGAGTCGTATGACGAGCACGGCCGGCAACATCAGCACGTGATTTTGCAACATCACGCATCTCGAAGTCCTAGCGGGATTCGCGATGAGCTCGTATCTGTCAAGGCCCGTCTTTTATTGGCCCCTAGTACTTTCCGTATTGTTGTTCTGACCGGTGTCTTTACTCTGCGACAGATTGTGATTCCCTGTCGCCGGCATTCAAACGAGACTCTTGAGTACTTGCGGCGATGCATCGAGTTGCCTGTAGGGACTTGTAGGGAACGGCGCGGACCATGCCGTGTATTTCCTTCTTAACAGATTAAGATGGTTGTAGGTCTGCTATCGATGAAGTCTCTCTAATGGCCGTGTTTCCCGTGCACGCGTGATGACTGTAATTTATAATAAACTCTAACCAGAAGCAATTCTGGCGTTTCAAAGCTCTTTTCTACGAGCTACGTCGACCAGACAGCGATTGACACAGGTAGTGTTGCTGTGGAGACTTTTGCATGCAATACTCAAGGAACACAGTTATACAGAGCATTCAGCAGTTCTTTACAGTCCAATATGCCCCCCTTTGATAAACCGACGACAGACAAGTACGACTTTGTTATTCTTGGTGGCGGAAGCGGAGGGTCTGGTTGTTCGGTTCGTATCATTATTCACGTTGGTCCAACATTAGCATTGACGCCTGTTGATCAGCGAAGAGCAGCTTCTTATGGCAAAAAAGTTGCTGTGGTTGAGATGGATCCATATCTCGGTGGTACTTGTGTCAATGTTGGCTGTGTGCCCAAGAAGGCAAGCTAATTCTTCCAACTGATCCCATCCAACACCCTTGCAGATTATGTGGCATGCAGCCGATTTGCAGGACAAGATTGAGCATGCCAAAGACTATAAATTCAAAGGCCTCGAGACCCCAAAGTTCGACTGGACTTCATTCAAAACCCAACGGGATGCCTACATTCGAAAGCTCAACGGTATCTACGCGTCCAATTTCGAAAAAGAAGGCGTCGAATTCCATCATGGCTATGGCCGTCTTATCTCTCCAAAGGCCGTCAAAGTGACAAAGTCAGATGGTCAAACCTACGTGCTTGAAGCTGACAAGATTTGCGTTGCAACTGGTGGTTACCCTATCATACCTTCTGACGATGATATTCCTGGTGCATCCCTTGGTATCACTTCCGACGGTTTCTTCGAGTTAACGGAACAACCCAAACGGGTTGCCGTCGTTGGAGCAGGCTACATCGCTGTCGAACTTGCTGGGGTTTTCAATTCCTTGGGAAGCGAAACTCACTTGATCATTAGAGGCGACACGGTGCTTAGGACCTTTGACCCAACCATTCAACAAACACTGACGCCTTGGATGGAGCACACTGGTATCAAGATTCACAAGAAGAGCAAGGTGGTCAAAGTCGAGGGTGAAAAGGGGAAATCTTTGACAGTGACTACAGACACTGGTCACAAGGTTGAGGTCGATGTCTTGCTTTGGGCTATTGGTCGCCAATCACATACCAAAGATCTGGGTTTGGAGGATGTCGGTGTCAAGGTCAATGCCAAGGGAGATGTAGTTGTCGATGAGTATCAAAATACCACCGTGGACGGGGTCTACGCCATCGGGGACGTACAAGGCAAGGCCCTTCTAACACCTGTTGCCATTGCGGCAGGTCGTCGCTTAGCGAACAGGTTATTTGGTCCCGATAAGTTCAAGAATGACAAGCTGAGTTATGACAACATCCCGACTGTTGTCTTCTCGTGAGTACCCTTCCCGGCTTTTGTTGCGAAAAACTGATTCAAGTTAGTCATCCTACAATTGGTACGGTAGGCCTCACCGAACCGGAGGCTCGAGAGAAGTACGGTGACTCTGTAAAGATTTGTATGTTTGGAGCGACTTACTGTGCTTCTCGCCTTCTGATCGCATTCTAGATAAGTCATCGTTCCGGGCTTTGTATTTCTCCATGATCAACGAGGAGCACAAAGAACCTACCGTCTACAAGGTCATTTGTGTCGGGCCCGAAGAGCGAGTTGTCGGGATACATATCATTGGTCAGGGAAGCGACGAAGTCATGCAGGGCTTTGGCGTGGCTGTAAAGATGGGAGGTGAGCGCTGAGCCCCGGGCAACCCGATTACGTGTGACAGACGGCTGACATTCATAAAAAGCTACCAAGCAAGATTTAGACGACACCGTGGCGATCCATCCGACCTCAGCCGAAGGTAAGGCACCGTCAACTCTCACACAAGTCAACTCCATGCTGATTTATCGACTATTTATTAATCAGAGCTTGTTACCTTGCGCTAGATGTCTTCAACCTCAACCTGTACTTTACTTTGAAATCCATGCAGATTGTACATATTTGTTGAGCAATCGATTGCGTAATCCCAGTCCTACTGGGGATAGACACCGAGTTTGAACGCGTCTATTCTTAGTTCGGGCTCGGGTGAACAGGCTGGATAAAAGCCAAGATGAACCAAGATGTCCCTCAATGAATCAGACACTGATAGCTGTCTTGGTCGTTGCCGTCGTCTCCTACGTCGTGCTCAAATGGCGGCGTCATCCCCCTTATCCTCCAGGACCGAAAGGCGTGCCATTCCTTGGAGCCGCTCTAATCCACCCAAAGCAGGAGTTTTGGAAGACTTATGCTGAATGGGACAAGCAATATGGTCAGTCAAGTTCTTTGGCTTGCACACAAACCTTACTTTTCGTTCGAGGGGGCGGCAATGGAATCATCTCGTTCCATGTCTCAGGCAGACGTTTGGTTGTCGTGAATTCTGCCAAAGTGGCCGAGGATCTCCTCAGCAAACGTTCAGGAAATTACAGCGACAGACCATTCGCTACAATGGGTGGACTGCTCTGTGATCGCGCGAAGAGTATCTTCTACATGCAAGTTTCTGCCACATAACCCCGCACTCTGCTGAATTAGCGCCCGTTTAGTTCCAACACTGAGCGCTTCAGGTCCTATCGAAGGCTTCTCCAAAAAGCTTTCAATCCCTCTGCATCACAGACCTATTGGGACGCTCAGAATCGGGAAGCTTGTATCCTCGTTGATAACATGCTCAAGACCCCAGAGGACTTCATGGACCACATTCGCAGGTAACGTCCCTGTTTCGGTTAAACTGTTCCGTTCTTCAATTCGCATCAGAGACGCCGCTTCTCTTATTCTCAAGATTGCTTTTGGATATGACGTATCCGGAATTAATGACCATTTCATCCAATTATCGGAGGAAACCATAACACTGGGTTCACTGACCGGAGCTCCGGGACGATGGCTTGTAGATTCATGGCCCATTTGTACGTGTCCTTCTTTGGACCCCAGTATTATCCACTCCACCTTCCATTTAGTGCGGTTCTTACCCGAATGGATGCCTGGTGCCGATTTCAAACGTAAGGCAAAGGAATGGGGTCAACGCATGTATAACCAGTCGCTCATACCCCATGAATATGTCAAGAAACAAATGGTAGGTGGCCAACAAACTTCCACTTTAGCCGCATGTTCATTCAGCATAGGCGGCTGGTAAAGCATATCCTTCATTCACGGCGACCTTGTTACAAACAGAGGACGGGAGACCAGCCGATCCCGAATTGGAAGACCTCGTCTTGTGGACTGCGGGAGGTCTTTATACGGCTGGTGCAGATACTGTGAGATCTTCAAACAGCCAGGTAAATAGTGTTCACTGCCTTTCACTAGACCATGGCGGGTGTGAGGAACTTTGTTATCTCGATGATCATGCATCCCGGGGTTCAGAAGAAACTTCAGCAAGAAGTTGATGCTTTCATTGCACGCGAGAATAGGATACCAACATGTCGCGACCGACCATCGATGCCATACATGGAAGCCGTACTGAAGGAGTGCTTCCGTTGCATGCCTCCTACACCAATGGGTCTCCCCCATTGCGCAGCTCATGACGATGTTTATGAGGGATACTTTATCCCTGCAAAGACACCCATCTTGAGTAGGGAGTCGCTCTTGCGTTTAATGGAATACTTACCTCTTTCAGCGAATATCTGGGCGATTTTGCACGATGAAAATATCTACCCTGATCCTTTCACTTTCAATCCCGAACGCCACTTGGAGGGTGAAGGACGAACCCTTCAGCCTGATCCACTGCAGTATTCCTTTGGGTTTGGTCGTAGAGTGGTAAGTGTTGACCGTAAACTGTCCATTTCGATTCTGATCTTGTTTGCAGTGTCCCGTACGTCTAGCATTATGCAAACCTTCAAGTTCTTATCTTTTTTTTTTCAGGGAAAAATAGTGGGAGAAAACTCGGTTTACATTCAAGCCGCTTTGATGATTGCCACTGTCGAGCTTTCCAAGGCCGTCGATGAGAAAGGAAACGTTGCGGAACCTGAATTGGAGTTTTCAACTGGGATTGTCAGGTATGGACAATAATTCTGTCTTCCGAAATGATGGTTCATCTCTCGTTTCCAGCCATATCAAGCCATTCAAATATCAGATCAAGGAACGATCACCACAAGTTGTAGCGATGGTTCGCCAGGCGCTTGCTGCATCTTCGACTTGAAAGGTTTTTTGGGCATTCGTTCGTCGTACAGTGGTCTAAGTGTATCTTTGTATAAATTCGTAAAAAAAAAGACATCTGTAACTCGCTGTCCCTTGTTCCTGAAACCAAATGCTCGCGACGCTCAACGATTCATTCGAGGTCCAGGTCCTGGTCTAGGCTGCGTGCGGTCCGAGGTCAATAAAAATTTCCTAGTCTGAAGTTTAAACTGGTGGCATACGGTGGCATTTTTTTTTTTTCGCTTAAGCATCCAAGCACATGGTGGCGATGTGCACGCCAAACGTTTCGGGTTTCACCGTTCCAGACTCGCAGCATGTGGACGAGTCAGTCAGTGTTGATAACGTTGACAAGTTCATGTAGTATATGACCTTGACCGTTGACCTCATGATATGATGATTCAGATGTCGTCACTGCATCAGTAAAATCTCGTAAATCTTCCCGGCTTTCTGACATCTGTGGTGCTTTTAAACTTGCTAAGACCTGTCCATTGGCCTGGAGGATAGAGATTGTCTACCACGTCTTGCTATCATGGGAATAGATCAAAGACACGTACATTAGACTTGTATGCATATTGACATGGAAGGGTGGACCCTGGTGGACCCTGGTATTTGAGCTTGCCGAGAAAATGACCCTTAGCTTTTTGACTTTTATGGGTTTTGATCGGCTTTCATCGGCTTGCCACGCGGCAAGAATTCTGATGTGATTCGGCAACTGAGCGTGAAGCAGGGTCAAGTTTTGACTGTGGGTCATTGACTGGGACGAGTAATTTCAGGTAGGTTTCAGACTCGTAATGATGATTACTAGCTTACGGATGAATGAGCACGGATGACCCACGGAAGACCTACGGAAGGAAGGAAGTGCACGGAAATGACGTACGATCCGCACATCCAATCTCACCGACTTACCCAGTACCATCATCGGTCACAGACGGTCAGAAGCTGGTCCATAGAACAGGTTTGAACTGCACACCAGTCAGCTCCCACTAACACCCACTGGCATAATGCCTTCCTACGAACTCAGAATAATGTTGCTGAAGCCCAGTTGTTATCCTCTCTTCTACATTCAATTCCGCGAGGTTCCAGATGTTCAAGCATTTGCAATCAAGTTTTCCCAGGTGAATGAATCATCGGGCAAAATCAATACGTTCACGGACATCAGATTTCTGCGGAGATTTGGGTAAACCAGAGACATACATAACTACTAGCCTAAGTCGTAAGAGGTCACGCCGGCTATAGTATTGTGGATGCATCGCCGTCTCCCTTCCCGATGCCCTGTTCGTCATCAGCATTCCGTGGCCTATCTTGTGTGGATCCTATCAGGCAAGCTACTAGAACCCTCTATCTTTGCAATCGACTCTGAAGGCCATGAGTCTGTCACCCTCAAGGACACCGAAAGCGAAGGGAAGCGCCAAACTCATCGAGTACATGGATCCTGTTTCAGCACTAACGCCAACCGTCTTCAATGTCGAGAAGTCCTCTTCGCCACTTCATCCTGATTCTTTTTTTCATATAGTTTCATCTTCATTTCAATAATCGGTTCTACTTCTCCATTACACGTTCACGAAAAAAACCATGAGTTCGGCACTGCTTGCCAAGCACTCGACAG
>QLOY01015935.1:0-18119 GCA_003313965.1 Megacollybia marginata
AGAGAGATCAGGAGGAAAGGGAGCAGTGGCTACAAGCAGCGTTGGATACCAGCCTACCTCAGACAGTGAACCAAGAGCTTGAGCTTGAGGGAGATGACAATGCAGACCTGGCGGATCCAGGGAAAATAGCTTGGGACGAGGAGGAGTTATTTGAGTTACAGCGTACCTTTTTTCCTGGAATGGGACCCACAACAGGGGAAGATGAAGCAGGTCCTTCCACAATAGGTCCCACAGCCACTCTGCAGAGTAGAGGGTTTTTTTCAGAGGTTGGGGAGAAGTGGAGGTGAGAAAAACCTCCTGCAGAAGTGAAAGCAGGTGCAGAAGTTAGCCTATCTCTGGAGAAATACCAGGAGTTGAAAAGCAAGTGGGATAAACAATTCTCAAGGCCGCAAGGACCTCAACAGGAAACAATGTTCAGTCCCTTCAAATCAGAATTGGATTGGGAAATCGCCCAGTGGGCAGTCAAAGATTCTGCTTCAAACAGTGCACTTGATCATCTTCTAGAGATACCCGAAGTAAGTATTCTATTTTCTCCACATTTTACGCTTATTGTTTCCAAGGTCACAAAACGTCTGGATTTATCATTCAAGAATCATAGAGAGTTGAGTCGATTAGTTGACTCTTTACCAAATAGAGCAGGATGGTGGAAGGAGAAACTACTTTTATTTCCTGACAAACCTGAGGAAGAGTTCTTCGTACACTACTGAGATCCCTTACAAGCTGTCAAAACTCTCTTGGGAGATCCCTTCTTGGCAGAGGATATTGAATACAAGCCGACACATTTATTGAATGAAGGGGGCTCAAGGATAAGGCCTGAGATGTGGATGGGGGATTGGTGGTGGGCTATGCAGGTGATTAACAATCTATCTGACTTTAATTTCATTGACTTCACTTTAGCATGTAGTTGCTGCAGGTAGCACAATAGCTCCTGTTATCATTGCTACTGACAAAAACAGTTTGGCAATGGAAGAGCAGCCTATCCTGTTTACCTCACCATAGGCAACATCTCCAGGCATGTAAGGCGTAAGCCTTCCTGGCATGCCTGTATCTTGATCAGTTACTTGCCCACAGTCAAACTCGACCATACCAAGTTGACGAAGAAGGAACATTGCTCTCAGAACAACTGTCTGTTTCACAAAGCCATGCGAATTATCCTATCACCACTAAAGGATGCAGTGAATGGAGGAGGAGTCAAGATGCTATGTGCTGATGGAAGAGTTAGATGGATAGTTACCATATTGGCAGCATATGTGGCAGACTACCCAGAACAGTGTTTTCCTGTACCAAGGCTGGTACTTGTCCACATTGCAAAGTTCCGGCTGAGGAGTTGGAGGTACTTAGAGCGAGTTATGAGGAGAGAACTGGAAGTGCCACCTTTTTTTTTCTCCAACAGACCCGAAACAATGCTAAAAACAACAAGGAGTTTTATGACAAACGTTCCGCAGCCAATTTGGGCACTGGCGTGTTTGTTCCTTTCTGGAGCGACATGCCCTACACAGATATCAACTTACAGATGACCTCGGATGTTCTCCACCAGCTATATCAAGGCGTCTTTAAGCACCTTGTCTCCTGGGTGCAAAGGGTCATGAAACGACCTGAACTAGATGCTCGAATCCGCTGCTTACCTCCAGCTTTCGGGGTGTGCCACTTTCACAATGGTATCTCAGCCTTGGGGCAAATATCAGGACCTGAGCACAAAAACATGGCCAAGATTCTGCTTGGTTGCTTACTCAGCAAGATACCAAGGCAGGGACTGAAGGCTTGCAAAGCCATCCTTGACTTCATCTATCTGGCAGAGTATTCTAGCCACAGTGATCAAACACTGCAGTATATGGAGGATACTTTAAAGGACTGGGAGGCAAACAGACATTATTTTATTCAATTGGGTGTATGACAACATTTCAATATCCCAAGTTTCACACCCTAACACACTACATTGAGGACATCAAGAATTTTGCGGTCACAACACAGAACTGTTTGAAAGGCTGCACATAGACTTCGCAAAGAAAGGGTGGAGGGTGTCAAACAAAAGAGATGAAACTCCTCAAATGATCCGCTGGCTGCAGTGCCAGGAGAAGGTCGGAGCCTTAGGGAGATGGCTGGAGAGGCAGAAGGCTCAAGTCAAAGGAGAGAAGCCTAGTGAGCAGAGGAAGACAGCAAACAAACCGGTTCATGTCTGGCTGGCCAAATACCCAACCTTCAGAAGCAGGCTGATAGAGTGTATTCAAAGAGAACATTCCTGTCCTACACTATTATCTTCCCTCATTGAGTTCCTCAGATGCGCCAAGGGACTACATCATTCAGAAGCTCAATTTGTGGCCAATGAGTTTGCTGGTCTGGACCTGTACACAGTTCAAAATGGTGCAGCAAAGAATTCAAGACAATGATGATGACTTGCTTTACACAGTCAAAGCCTTACCCTCTCGATTTGATACAGTGGCTGTTCTGGTTTCAGGAGAAGCAGAGTCTACAGGACTTGAAGGTATATTTTATTATGTTTCAAGTTTAACCATCTTAGTTGTCTTGCAGGCTGTTGCATAGGTTGAGTCAAAGCAATTTTCAAGCTGCCAGAAAAGACTGTGGGTGGAAAGTCTCACAATTACACAAAGGAGCCACTCGCACACATTGAATGGTATTCAAAATTGAAAGGGGGGCCTGAAGACCATGGTATGTATAAAGTCCAAAAACTACCCCATACAGAAGGTGCAATCATACCCCTGCATCAAATATGCCAGGGATGTATGCTCTTTCCAGATTTCACCAACTTTGTTTCGAAGGGGACAAAGGCTAGTGGTTGGCAGTCCATGACGGTGTTAGATTCTTGTAATTCTTTCTTTGTAAACAACTGGCAGAGTAAATACATGTATCAGACCTTGTGGTAGCTAGAGACTTGTTATCCAAATCTTAAAACTGAGCAAAATATGTACTTAAGTTGAGCCTAGCCCTGGTAAGGAAGGCAGGACATTAGGCAACCTAGGCAACCTAGGCTGCCCTAAGTGGACTTGGGTCAACCTGGGTCAACCTGGGTCAACTTATGAGTTCCCAGGTTGACCTCACCACCTTGAGGTCAACCTGAGAGCTCCTAGGTTGACCCAGGTTGACTTAGGAGATCTCAGGTCAAAAAGGATTTTTCCTGATGTGGTGTGCATGACAGCATCGGATAAACCAATCCAACCTAGGGGAAGGAATACTAGATGTTATACAGTACACAGTGCAATAAAGCCATACACAGTCAGTATACACAGTGCACTCACCAGAAAACATAGTCAGAGAGGTAATTAACATAGTTGGCAATGTAAAGACACTCAGACTCAGGGACAACAACAGTAAACATTCTTGTTCTTCCGCATATACTTAGTATCTTCTCCCATTCCCGTTAGCTCTGGTAATTAGCAATGAGGTTTTCGTGACACGCATGGGTATGAGGCTAAGACAACAGTCAGGCCAGGAGCCTTCAAGTGATGCAGTAGTCCTAGAACCTGTGCTCGAAGAAGCTATCTACCTGAACCCAATTCAGGAATGCTTCTGAAAGCATAATGACTATGTGACATCAATTCACTGATTGAAAATTTCTTTGTTCACTTTCTGAAGACCAGAGCCTACTAAGCCCTCAGTTACCAGTAAGTATACTACCATTACTCCTGAGTGAGAATTTGTAAGCCTTTTTGCATCAGAATCCCTGCTTCACTCTCAATTCAGCAGCAAAGTTTGACCGAAATTACTTAGCTGTTCTATGCAACCATAGCAGGTTTCAGAGGGTTACCCTGTGTGTTGCTTTATTGAATCCAGCTGTGCTCACGAAGAGCAAGATCAGGATGGTCAGACCTAAGCACCGCATTTGCCTCATTTACTAGGCCTCCTCAGAAGAACAGAAGAAAAAGTGGGCTTATACATACTGTACATCCACCACAAGAACGAGTTAAATACAAATGGGGAGCTGGATGGAGTGAGCAGACATTGAAAAGCATAAGTAGGCCTACTGAGCAGCCTGAAGTACAATGTCCATAGAGTAACAGCGATAACCAGCTCACCTGAAACTCATACTACCATGACAACCAAATTGTTGGCAAGTCTGAGAGAATGGCAAACCAAGTACCTCGTGAATAGAACAGTCTCATACTATGTTTTGAGCCATCTCCTCGGTCCTATAGTTCCTCTCTCCCATCCTTGGTTATCAATGAAGCAGGAGAGTAATGCTTGGGATTCACGCTTCCTGTTGAGCTAATCAGAACCGAAATATTTGCAAGGAAGAACTTACTGTTGAGGAATGCTAGGCTGTATATGAGAAGATCTGAATGGGGTGTAATCGAGCCATGGTTTGGTGAGTCAGGAGAGGGCCTTGACAGAGGTCAGGAAAGTGGTACAAAAATAACAACATACATACAGCGGCTATAGTGTATCCAAAGAAACTGACAATTCTTGTCCTCAACTCATCGGAGCGGCCTAAGTGAAGTTGTGAATAAATAAGGATTGGCGATTCGTTGCTCAGAGCCCCAGAACTGGAAGTAAATGATGCATCTATGGGTTGTTTGAGAACCAACCAGGCAACCTTGATAATGTACCATTCCTCCCAGCTCATCTTCCAGACTCTGAGAAATCCAAGTATAGGTCTTAGTGCAGCCTCTCCCTGCTATTTCACAATTTTTAAGCCTGTTGTGAAGGCGTCGCAGCTGTTGGAAGCAAGGCGGGTCAGTGTGACAGTGTGACATAATCACACTTTCCGCGATGAGCACTGGAGAACTGGATGTAGGGAGAGAAAATGGATTGTTTGTGAGGCACTCTAAGAGTACAATGGAATTGTTAGCAAACTTGTGAGATAGTGGCGGCTGAGAATTTACCTCTCAATTCATTGTTTTTTGGAGAGAAAGAACACATCCCAACAGACAGTTTGAGGAAAACAGCGGAGTGTGAATGAGTAGACAACAACAGCATATTGTATGCAGGATGAAACAAAGCATTCAGAAATCAAACCTAAATGCTTCTATAAGCGAGGGAGATCAAAAGGCAAACCCACGTACGATGCCTCACTCTTTATGTCCTGGTTTGTACCCTGACTTTCGGAACTCTGAGCCATGATGTCAGAGCAGGCCCTCCAGCACATTTCATGATTTTTGAGTTAATGATGAACGTGTTGTGGTGGTTGGAGCAAGGTTCTTGGTGTGACACTGTAACAGTCACAGCAATTGAAGATGAACCAAAGATGGGCAGACGAGCACGGTTCAGTTGGGGTAGCCTAGTCGCAGAAACAGAAAAGGGTCTGTGCAGAAGTTGGAGAGCATCTGAGAGAAGTGGCCAGCTTGGATCCATTTGACACACAATGCCTGTCGCAAGTCCAGTCCAGAGAACAGGACAGATTCGTGTACTGCAGAAACAAGCAAGTCCGAATATTGTGTATCATGGGTAAGAAGAGGGTGGTATTCGGAGTTCCTGCTGAGATAATGATGACTGAATTATTCCAATGCAAGGAGGACCTGGACTTACTGAGGGAACGAGACGAAAAAGCGCTCTTGAGGTTCAAAGATATTTCAGCTATCCTTCACGGAGGCAAGGGTCCCGATAGATAGCACCAGTGAGGAATATGACCACAAATTTGAGCTATGATTTTGTGGGGAAAAGTTTTCGCGTCTGAACCAAGCAGATGCGAGCCTTTACAGAGGTCAGCAAACTCGGAGAAAGAACACCAACATACATATCTGAAGAATTTCCGAAGTTGGCTTCAGGACGCCTGTTGTTGTTGGTGCTCAAGTGCTTGCTGGGGCATCTCCTGCTTTGGATCAAGGCAGTATTTGCGATTCGTTGTTTGAGTTGCCAGTGGTCTGGTGAAGAGAACCGGTTTTTGTTCATTGCAGAGCCTTGAGTGTAGAACACAAAAGATAGTGGAATCTGAGATATTTGTCAGTCAGACATTGTACAAGAGCTATACATTCATCAGTTAGACACAGTGTACAAGAACTATACAAACCGAAGACTTCAGACAAAGCAGAGAGTATGGAGAACGGCTAAAACAGAAGTGTGGCAACCACCACGTGATCTTGAGACTTTCGCCTCATCAACACCACTAACCCGTCTGTTCATAGTGAGAATTTTATTCCTACATCGGAATCCACCTTCTGCCGGTGAGAAGGTGCTTTTGTATGCTTGCATCGTTCCCATTCTGCAGCATAAGCGATGGTAGGATTCGGAAAGGTCTAAATTTACATGTTATACGAACCAAATACAAACTATTCTGTGCACATCATACTGTCTATGAAATAACTCTGAATATCCGCAATGTAGAGATGAACTGTGTGGGAGTTAACCTATATATGAACGGTGCACAGCTCTATTCCCATAGTATCTACATATATCTGCAGTCTTAGCTTGTACCTTCCCTCTTGGGAAGGATCTTGATGATGCAGATGATCAACCGCTATGCATCCTTTCACTGTGGTGGTCGGACCACTCAACTCCCAGCCAATCACTGCCAGTGAGTGCATTCGATCACATCATTTTGTTTCGTGTTTCATTGATTGTGATGAATTTACTGCTGTCCCACCGGAATTCCTGTTTGTTGCTGACAGAACTTGGTCATCTTTCCAAATCACTGTACTTTTTTGGAAACACTGCTCCCTGATGCCACCGTTGCACTGTGATGGTCCTCACCTCACAATTTTACACACATATGTTGATTCATCATATGCATCCATGTGATCATCTCCATTGACAAGACAACGAGGCTCTGCTCCGCATATTGCTATGACTACCTCAGTGATTGATTCGAGTCAATACAACATTTTGATCCCTGCATCATTAGTCTGAGCTTCAGCTTAAGGTCATTTGTGTAGCCTTCATAATGACAGAAGAGATGGAGTGAGTCATTCCAATTTGCCTCCTCATCCCTGTTACCCTTTCTTGAGATTCTCATATCAGTTATGTATGCTCCACATTGATGATGCTATTTTCCACTCCATCACAATCACAGTATCTTTGGCAACTTCTTGATGTCATGATGAGTATATGTGTAAAATTGCTTATAAGGATAGCATTGAATCTGCTTTTCATATCTCTTTGAGTGCCACACCCTGCATTCACAATGTCCTGCTCAGATACAGACCCCTATTGTGTCTCTTATCCAACTCTTGTGTTTCCACTACAACAAATTCTGGTAGAAATGGCTGCAGAGTCAATTGCATATGGTATGCTTAATTCCTCAACATACACACATACTCAAACAGTGAACAGGTTGTTTTGTTATTGTTGCTACTCAGGCAATCTATCAGCTTATGTGGATGATTTAAACTCAGAGTTCACTGGCTCACAGCAGAATTCAGACACTCAGGCATTCCATCAACAACTTCTAAAAGATGCCTTCTTGTTGCAGCATTACTTCTTTTTAGCACAGATACCATTACCTATACTCTGGACCTTGTTGCTCATGGGATTAACAGCATCAAACTAGAACCCTTCAATGCAGATTCTGGTGCTGTATCTCTTGAAGAACAACTCTTTGCACCTGACATAATCTTTCCAGGGATCAATATCAGTTATACTCTTGCAGATTTTGAACATTCTTATTTTTATAGTTCATTTGTACTGATGCTATTGTGGTGTGGCGGGCTTGGGTTATATGCCAAAGTGCACTCTCCCATATGATCCTTGCTGCTTGTCTTTTTGGAACTATTGGTATCTCTTTCTGCCACCTTTCACTGTTTTACTGATTGTCACAAAGTGTGTGCATTCTTGGAAGGCACCTTCCACATCAAAGCTGGACCATTTACCAGACAGATGCAGTAGTAACACTGGATTTTGATATCATTCTTTCTGTTGCCTTATTGGTAACAAATACTGTTGCTACACTGATAATCCTTCACAATACATGGTATCATATATGCTTATTTGTTCCATATAAACACTGACTTCAATCAGGATGTATCACAGACAAATGACAGTTTTCCAGAAACAAAGAAAGTCTACCCAGGTTGAACAAGTCTTGTATCTTCTTGTTGAATCTGGGTTTGCATATATTTCCATATGGGTATGTTTATCAATTGTTCTTAGTGAGGTGGAACTTCTTTGATAATAGGTTCTGAATCTGTGCACTGTGGTCATAAAATCCAATCAGGAAATGCTTAATGCAATCATTGATGGCATCCTACCTCATATGTCTGTAAGTTAGTCATGCATCCATGACTAAAACTAATCATAGATCAAGGCCATGTACCCTCTCATAATAGTACTCATTGTGGAGCATCAGAAATCAGTTGAGCACTCTATGCAAGATGCTATATCCCATTCAATATGTTTTGGGTCAGTCCAACCCAATACACAACATCACCATTCAACCTATGGGATATCGATCATTGAAACCATCAGAACTCAAATGCAACAGGGCCATGATCAGGGGTCTCAATTACATGTCATGGAGCCTGAATATGTGATACAGGGGAATGAGGAGAGTGGGGTAACTTCTGGAATTGGAAAAGAAACAGTCTGAGTATAGTAGTTATATATTTAGAAGTGGTCTCAGTATCATGTTATTAAAATATGGTATTTATGTAGGTTGAAATTTTGGTCTTGGGACTTTATATGTGCTTTGCTACACCAATTTTCTACTTGAAGTTGATTGATAGTAGAGTGGACCTTGTCAAGTTTGAGTCTTTGAGTCAGCTTTTGTATCTAGCATAACCAGCTGTAGAAGTCAAATCATTCATGTTGTATGTGATTTGGAGCCTAAGGGCTCTGACTGAGCTCATATAACTGGAATTTTCTGAGTCTTTTGGTATTGTCTTTTGTATGACTTACTCTTGAGATGAGTGTCAAGCAAGCAAGTGGTATCTAAAAAGTTTCAAGGGGTATTCTAAAGTGACTTTATTGCCCTTACAAGACAAGTGAGTTGGCAGTGTAGTCACAGCATACCTGATACTCAAACAATGTTTGTGCTACAGGGTTCAAGGGAGTAAAATAAGAGATGTATACTTTGTGTTGCATCATATAAGGGGTTATGTGTGGAGAATTTTGAAAATCAGTCATGGGACAATCTGTGTTTGAGCCTATCTTTTTGGCAACTCAAAAGACCTGAACACACTATCTAAATATTCCTATTGTCTTAAGCCTTTGACTATACATATAAGCTCCACATTCAGGGGAGTGTCTTTCCACAAATAGCCAAGTAGTATGTGTATGGTGTAATTCTACTTGGAGACATACCTAGTACACTTCCCCATCAACTATCAGATGTACAATGATTTCAATAATAAACCCCAGATCTGCAGCAGATCAAATAGGCCATGATAAACTCTCATACTCCCTGCTCTCTTCTGCATGCTTGAGGAAGTGCAGGATAACAACTGGATAGATTGCCTCAAATCAATCCTCCTTTGTGATTTCTATAGGACAGCACAAGACAAATTTAAAGTGAAGAGGGAATGAGGGTGAACAATGACATGCATTCTGGGATTGCCATCTCAGTGTGTCACTGAATGAGGGTGTTGGACTTGCCCATACTGCATAATAGATTAATCTGGAGTATTAGCATTTTTTTCAAGATTCTGTCTTGTGTTTGTGGTGTATCTTGATTTGGGAACAGTATATCCTGAGTTCCTATTCCCTAGTCAGTCATTCAGTGTTGCTTGATTCACAAAAGGAGTCAGTTATTCACCATGTTTAAAAACAGATTCAACAAATAATAAACTTGCCAGGTAAGTTACTAGGAATCATTACAAGGTTAAGACTGGACAAATTGGAGGAGCAAAAACACTGACAAGTATACAAGGCAGTAGTGTTGCCATGGCTGGGCTTAAGCCCCATGATTAAGCTGAGCCAAGCCAATTTTAAGCCAAGCTTTGCAGATGGCTTATTGCGGCTTGTCGAGATAGCTTAAGCCATAAAAATATGTATATTAGTACTAATTGTTGAGTAGTATGTGCCCCAGAAAGGGGAGACCCCAATTTATGTTTAATTCATACATTTCATTCATCATTTGCACCTGAGTCCCTTTGCATATGTTCCCTGCAGAACCACCCAGAAATCTTGGAGCCAAGTGGGCAACAAACCCTGGATGAGGTTCACCAAAAACTGAATGGTGTTACTGTTACGTGGAAGGTGTGGTTCATGAGAAGTTACCCATGCTCTTTGTAACTTACACTGCCTCACCTCAAGGGGTTCCCAGAAATCTAAATCATCACATGATGTAGGGAGGTAGGTACCCCCTCCAACTCAGCTTAAAAAATTTTTTGGCCCTAGTTTAATAATGCACAATTTAATCATTTAAAGCCATATGAGATGAATCTGTTGTAAAATGAAGGAAACAGAAGGCAACGGCAGTGGTACTGGCCCAAAAAGGCAATTCTCCATGTGACCACTGACCCAACACTAACTGTGGTGTCAGCTTGCATCAATCTGTATAGTGAGTGTTCTATACCACTTGCATTTACTATCTGATGATCAGCAAACTGTTACTGAACTAGATTTGTAGGGCACATTGGCTGTGTTGAAGATACTACAGTTTTATTAGCTGAAATTGCCAGTCAATTGCCAGTGGTACATAGTTTTTTTTAAAATAAATTGTGGTTCATACCTTAAACTGAAATAGAGCCACCTGAGGGCACTCCCAGCAGAGTGCAGAAGTCTTGACCTTTGCCAAAACTGGCTGTGCATACCAAAAAAGGGAGATCACTCTCATCATGTGACTGTTTAGGTAGGTAGGTACCCCCTGGGTATGACCTTATTTTGTAAACCGGGATGGTGTAATGCCGGGAGCCCCTTGCCTCACCTACACTTGTGTTCAATTGAAGACACCTGATCATATGGGTGTAATCTGGTGCCACCTTTTCTAGGGGTCCTAAGGCAACCAGGACAGAGTTTGCTGGGGGTCAAAGTGATCACACTAGTGGCTGCTGTGGCTGCTGTGGCAATTGGTTGAGATGCTGGGGTAAGGGTGCCACCCAATCTAATCTGCAGCTGGTGAAGAGTAAGTGGTAGTGTTTGTTCAGAAGCTGTCAAGAATTCCAGGAGGGAGGATACCTCACTACCTGTGAGGCAAATACCAGGGTTGAGGTCAGCAATCATGTACTGCAGGTAGGGAGGGAGGGTTGGCTGCCAAAAATCTTAGGCCATAGTCAAATAGATTCATTTGCATGCTGCATGCTCAAGGAAATTAATCTGCATGCTTTTGGGAAGAGGCCAAAGCTATAGCAGTTTATTTGTTGTGGCCATGTCCAAATAAGGCAAGTGGTCAAAAAATCATCTGAGTTGCTTTCAGCAGTCAAATCAGTCTTAATTCATTTTATAAGAATGGTAGTTTCAAGTCTGAAACATGTCTATCAAGGTGGGACAAGATCTATACTATTTTTGGAAGTAACCATACCATTTTAGGAAGGTAAAGTACATGAAGGGAGGGAGGGTCCTCATCCAAGGCCTTAAATTCTCATACAACCCCTGGTACCTAATTGATTTTTTGGTACCCCCTTGGCAGAGATATTACACTATATTCTTGTCTGCAGGCTTCAGCAGAAGTTCAATGTTCAGAGGAGTGTCCACCTCCAAATACAACAAACTTGCAAGCTTTGTTTGCCAAGCCAAGTGGTCTGTGTGCACTATTTGGGACATGCCTACATAGTACACTTCCCTGTTGACCATTGGATGTGTGATGACTTCAATAATAGACCCTGAATTTAACCTCGGAACACAAAGTGGATCGAGATCAAAGCCATAATAGACTCTCATACTCCCCACTCTCTTCTGCATGTGAGGAGGTAGAGGATAACAACTGGATAAATCACCTCAAATCAATCCTCCTCTGTGATTCATATAGGACAGTGGGACAGACTTACAAGTATGTAAGGCAAATTCAATGTGAAGAGGGAATGGGGGATTCATGTTAGTGGACAACAACAAGCAATCTGGGATCACTATTCCATTGTGTCGCTGAATTAGAGTGTTGGACTTGCAATAGATTAATCTAGAGTATTAGCATTTTTTCAACATTCTGTCCTGCATTTGGTCTGATGGTGTATTTTGGTTTAGGAACGGTGTATCCCGAGTTCCATTCCCCAGTCAGTCAGTCAGTCAGTGTTGTTTGATTCACATAAAGAGTTGGTTATTCACCATGTTTTCCACTGGCAGCCTACAATGGTGGTTGCTTGTATGGTTGTGAGGATGAGAGGTAAAGCAATAAGAAAGTTAATTGCAATTAATTGTGAGATCTGCAATGTGTGATTATGCAATGGTTGTATCACAATCTGCAAGAGATTAGACAGGCTGGAAGGACTGAAACTCTCCATACAACGATTAGATCTGATCTGCATTTAGATGATCACAGATGGTTGAGTGGAAACACATTTTTATAATAACATGCCTTGAGTGAGGGCAAAGAGGGTAGCAACCATCAACAATTCCTGTGGTCAAAGATCGGTTTCTGCCATTCTGATGTTGATTCAACCCGGTCAAGATGCTTAGTCGAATTGAGGTTCTCATGTATTGTATGTGGATATATCAATGAAGCAAGTGAGGTCGTTTGAGTAGCTTTTGATCTGTCAGAGTATCGGAGCTTCAGTACAGTAAGATGCATATTGAGCTAACTGTCTACCAATCATTCCCGATTCATTGTTGTGGTGATAACCGCATACAGATGATGAAAATGGTTATCGATGGTTCCACTCTTAGCAAGAATGATTAATATTATATCGAGATCAATGTTGAATAATCCGAGTCGGTTACTATGTGGTTGTCCAGTTTAGGAGGAAGATTGCCGTTGCCTCGAAAATTGCTCGAGCGCTAAGCACTTGGACAGGGAAAACCTTTTATGTGGTACTCCAGTAGATTAGTAAGGACTAGTAAGGACTGGATCAAGCTTGTTGGTCGCTTTCGGAGTAGTCTAAAGTCACGGTAAGTAAAACAAGAGTTTCAAAGTTCAAACTTGAGTCCATGAAAGGTACTCCATTATGCACATCGTAGTGACACAAGACAAAAGCCAGGTGCATATGAATCGATCTGGAGTAATTTGGCTCCGGGTGACATCGGAGCAGATGAACCTCGTGACTCAGCTACTTTGAATGACTGCCTCCTACTTTGTGCCCCCGTCTCAAGAATTTGCTCAAACCACAATTGCTACACCGTCTCCTTGCACATCGCCTGCCGCTTTGTTCGCCTCGCCTTGCCAATCAAGATATTACCCCATATTCGAATTCTTCAGCAAACTTTGAAGGCAATGTCTCAAATGGCTACAGGCTAGGAAAGCAGTTTGGTCAAGGTGCATTCTCAGTCATATGGCTTGCAATATGTCCCACAAACCCTTCTGTCGTGGCTAAATGTATAGACATCTGTACTAGAGCTCGACTGCGTAGTGTTTTTCGTCATCAGCGACAGGTGAAGTACTTGTATGGACTCGTCAGTTCAGACATGAGTTCAAGAAAGTGAGACGCACCTTTCAGTTAGTCCGGGACTTTTATCGTCACTGACCCCCACCTCTATTCTCGTTTTAATGTTCTCCTCTCCTCCCGATCTTCCCCTGTCAGGCAAAGAGTATTGATAGCTGTTCATACCATCACCCGTAACAGTTCGATCTCCCTGCTACAGAAGTGGAACAACCAATTTGCCTCGTTCCAAAAGCAGAGGTAAGCCTTGAACGTTTGAACACGGGTCAAGACACCGTTCAGGGAACGTCGCCGAAGGCGCAGAAGTATCGAGAGAACAGGTCCTACAACGTGTGCCATAATGAAGCATGAATGTCCTACAATTGGTGTCAGACTGTATACGGAAACAAGGCAGAACTTACCTATCTCGTCAGCTGTTCTCCTGCGCTTCTTGTCGAGATATTGAGGAAGCCGAGGGAAAGATGTCAAGCCTGCATACACAGCCTTGCAAGTTATCGCAGGGGTTGTGAAAGTAGAAGAGTATACCTCGAGGCTTGGGTGTGAGAACAAGAATGATAGTGGATTCGAAAGAGCACGATGGGGTCGGCCTTGGCCCCGAGCTGTCAAATTTCGGAATGAAAATGTGATGTCATCAGACCCGCGGTCGAGGACGGTGGTGAAAGGATGAGGTGGGTGCACGTAGTATACCCCCAGCGATATGGTAAAATCGAATCTAACCTGCGCCGGTAAGTGAGGAGAACCAGGAATCTAAACAACGTACCATTCCTCCCAGTTCATCTTCCAAACTCCAAGAAATCCAGATATAGGTCTTGGTGCCGCCTCTCTCGGATATTTCGCAATTTTTAAGCCTGTTGTAAAGGCATCGCAGCCGTTGGAAGCAAGGCGGGTGAGTGTGACAATGTGACATAATTACATTTGATGGTGATGAGCGTGGAGAACTGGATGTAGGAGAGAAGATGGATCATTTGTGAGGCACTCTAAGAGTACAATGGAATCATTATCAAGCTTGTGAAATAGTGGCTGAGAATTTACCTCTCAATTCCTTGTTTTTTGGAGCAAAAACACGTCCCAACAGACAGTCGAGGAAAACAACGGAACGTGAATGAGAGGACAACGACAGCATATTGTATGCAAGACGAAGAAAAGCATTCAAAAATCGAACCTAATTGCTTCTATAAGCGAGGAAGATTAAAAACGCGAACCCACGTACGATGCCTCGCTCTTTATGTCCCGGTTTGTAACCTGACTTTCGGAGCTCTGAGCCATGATGTCAGAGCAGGCCCTCCAGCGTATTTCGTGATATTTGAGTTAGTGATGAACGCGTCGTGGTGGTTTGGATCAAGGTTCTCGGGTGTGACACCGTGAGAATCACAGCGACCAAAGATGAGCAGGAACAGCAGAAGGTCTGTGCAGAGGTTGGAGAGCGTCTGAGAGGAGAGATGATATACCAAGCAGCTTGAATCCATTTGGCACACAATGTCGGTGGCAAGTCCGGTCCAGAGAACAGGACAGGTTCACGTACTGCAGAAACAAGCAAGTCTGAATATCGTGTATGGGTAAGAGGAGGGTGGTATTCGGAATTCCTGCTGACACAATGACGACCGAATTATTCTAATGCAAGAACTTACCAAGGAATCGACTAAAAAGCGCTCCTGAGGTGCACCGTGCAAAAGGAACACAGACATTTCGACTATTCTTCACGGATGCAAGGGTCCCAACAGAGAAAACACCAACGAACATGAATCTGAACTATGATTTCGTGGGGGCGGCAAAGTTTTCATGTTTGAGCCAAGCGGAAGCGAGCCTTCACGGAGGTCAGCAGACGCAGAGAGAATAACAGCGCACACACTATCTTGTGAGAAATTTGCGTCGGCTTGTGGGTAGAACTTGGGACGCTCGTTGTCGTTGGTACTCGAGTGCTCGCCACTCGGCATCTCCTGCTTTGGATCAAGGCAGTATTTGCGATTCGCTGATTAAATTGCCAGTGGTCCGGTGAAGAGAACTCAAAGAGAACTACTGCATTGAACGGGTTTTTGTCCATCGCAGACTTGCGCAAAGCCTCAGACTGAGGGAACATAGGATGGCAGAATCTATAGTTTTCGTCATTCAGAGACACGCCATACAAGAACTATACAAACGGAAGGATTCAGACGAAGCGGACTGCTGAAACAGAACTAAAACGATAACGAGCACGTGATTTCGACTAACTTCGTCGATGCCAGTACATGAGGCTGCTGGTCATGGCAAAAATTTGTTCCTACTGCAAAGTCCACCCGCTGGTGAGACGGCCTTTTTCCATACTTGTCTCATTCTCAATTTGACCACGCAGCCCAAGTGACAGTCTTATGACGGTCTAAGTTTACATTGAGTTTACATGTTCTATACACGGACTACTTCCGTATACATCAATTCAAGGTGTCTTTTCATATCCGCCATGTGGAAATGAATGCTGTGGAAGTTAAAGTTGAACTACTATGGACACTGCACAGCTCTATTCCCTCCATATCTACTAAGCTACTGCGCAGTGCAGATAAGTAATATGTGTAACTCCCTGGGAAGGATCTTCGCTCTGATCGACCGCATTGCCTCTTTTCACCGTGGTGGTCGGACCACGCTCAATCCCCAACCAAGCAGTGCCAGTCAGTGCATTTGATGGCATCATTCAATGTTTGCGATCATCGATGTTTGCGGCTGTCCCACTGGAACTCCTGCTTGTTGCTGCACTGTATCTACCGCCGCCGTCGCTGCCGCTCTCTGATGACCATAGTCTCTACTTCACTCCAGTGATTATTTTGAGTCGATTTCACGATTCAAATACATCATATGTGCAGCCCAACGGAGCATCTCCGTTGATGAGAGCTCTGCATTGCCACATGCATCTTACCCTCTTAGTGCCCTTATCACCTATCAGATCGGAAAGACTTTAGTTCATCCCTACCCGACCCTGCTCTATCAGAATCAAGTTATGGATCATCCTTCCTTCACAGAAGTCCTTCTTTCATCTATCACTTTCCCAGCCCAGATCCAATCACCATTGGCTTCAAGCTATTTTTGTGAAGTACAGTCGCTCCACCTCCTCATCCCTCAAGGCTTGTATTGCCAAGCCCATTTGTTGATGATTCAAAGTTTCAGTTCACTCATTCACAACTGCCACCACTCAATGCAAAGACTGGTGGGACTCAGAAATCAGAATGAAGATTGTTTTTATGTCATATCCTGGCCCCTATTATGAATTTCTGATAATCCCGATCACAGTGTGAATAATTGCCGTGATCATCGTCTCCTATGCATAAATAGATTCTAAGTATGGATACTATAAAGAATTACTTATGAGGATCTGCCTTTCATCATCTTGTTGAGTGGAACCTACCTATGTCCTGCTCAGATACAGACCCCGATTGTGTCTCTTACCCAGCCATTGTGGTTCCAACAGAACAAATCCTGGTAGCAGTAGCTGCAGAGTCAATTGCATATGGTGTGCTTGATTTCTCAACATACACACACACTCAAACAGTGAACAGGTTGTTTTGTTATTGTTGCTATTCAGGCAATCTATCAGCTTATGTGGGTGATTCGAACTCACAAACAGACTGGCTCACAGCAGTATTCAGGCATCAGGGCATTCCATCAACTACCTCTAAAAGATGCCTTCTTGCTGCAGCATTATTTCTTTTCAGCTCAGATACCATTACCTATGCTCTAGATCTTCTTCGTGGAGGGATTCTGAACATCAAACTAGGACCCTTCAATGCAGATTCCAGTGCTGTATCCCTTGGAGAACAAATCTATGCACCTGCAATGATCTTGTCACGGATCAATGTCAGTCCAACTCTTGTAGATCTTGAACATTCTTACTTTCATAGTTCATTTCTACTGATGCTATTGTGGTGTGGCGGGCTTGGGTTATATGTCAAAGTGCACTCTTCCATATGATCCTTGCTGCTTGTCTGTTTGGAACTATTGGTATCTCTTTCTGTCACATTTCACTGTTTTACTGATTGTCACAAAAGTGTGTTCATTCCTGGAGGGTGCCTTCAGAATCAAAGCTGGACCATTTTCTGGAGCCAGCCAGACAGATATAGAAGTAACACTGGATTTTGAGATCATTATTGCTGTTGCTTTACTGGTAACAAATGCTGTTGCTACACTTATGATCCTTCACAAGATATGGTATGATATATATGCTTATCCATTGCATATAGCTGACTTGAATCAGGATGTATCACATACAAACAAAAGTTTTCCAGAAACAAAAAAAGTCTACTCAGGTTGAACAAGTCTTGTCTCTTCTTGTAGAATCTGGGTTTGTGTACATTTCAATATGGGTATGTTTATCAATTGTTCTGAGGGAGGTGAGACTTCTTGATAATAGGTTCTGTTTCTTTGCACTGTGGTCATAAAGTCCTGTCCACCCATGCTTGCTGCAATCATGAATGGCATTCTGGCCCATGTGTCTGTAAGTTAGTTATGTATCTATGACTACAACTAACCTTAGATCAAGGCCATGTACCCTCTCATAATAGTACTTATTGTTCAGCATCAAAAATCAGCTGAACACTCT
The DNA here is from genome assembly GCA_003313965.1 of Megacollybia marginata. Lineage (NCBI taxonomy): Eukaryota > Fungi > Basidiomycota > Agaricomycetes > Agaricales > Porotheleaceae > Megacollybia > Megacollybia marginata. The sequence goes on from QLOY01015935.1 coordinate 17,914, forward strand.
ATGCAAGATGCTGTATCCCATTCAATCCATTTTGGATCAGTCCAATCCAATACACAACACAATTCAACCAATGGGATATCAATCATTGAAACCATCAGAACTCAGATACAAGGGGGCAATGATCAAGAGTCTCAGTTGCATGTCAGGGAGCCTGAAGTTGTGATACAGGGAAATGAACAGAATGAGAGTGGGGTGACTTCTGGAAT
>QLOY01015945.1:0-59127 GCA_003313965.1 Megacollybia marginata
CAGGTTCTCCAGGTTGTTTCAGAGCTTTCGCCTCATTCCGTGTCCACTCGGACCACTCCACCGACAGGAAACTCACCGTGGTGATCATCAGGCTGATCGCAGTCGAAACTACCAGCCTCATGTGCATGAATCCCGAAGAGGGACTGAACGACGGGATGGTAAATACCACCGTCGAGATGATAAAAACCGAACTAATGGGAATGATGGTCATAGAGAAAGACGACATGACCATTCCCACCAGCGAGACGGGGCCAGTAGGGCTAAACCTGATGACATATGCCGCGATTGTGGTGGAAAAGGTCACTGGGCTGGTGACAAAGTGTGTAAGAAGCCGAAAGCCCATCAAAAGGATGGTCTACGAGCAATGCAGGAGGAAGGTAATACTCATCCTCCTGAAGTCAGTTGTACTGGACAATCTACCGCCAATGAAACGACTGAGGTCGCTGAAGCAGTTCATGCAATTGCGGATGTAGAAAGCGATGCAGATGATCTGGAGTATGCTTCAGGACTTGAATCTCTTTCATCGTCTGGCGAAACTCGTGAATTTGACAATGGATCGGATGCAAATGATCGGAGTGACTATGAGATTCAAGACTATGAGTATTTCGCACCCATTCGTGTGATTGAGGAAGAAGGAACAGACTCTGATAGTGACGACATTGCGAGTCGATACATTGATGATATGATCACTCAAAATGGTGCTCCACCATGTCGCATAGTATCCGACAATGGATCGGAATTTGATCAATCTCCCGCCTTTCACATGATGCGTAGAGCATACTATGATGCACAACGTGAACGAGCACTTCGTCAACGGATACGTGTGATAATCAATCACTCACGTCTTCGACAAGGTCGGATGGCTCGCGATCCTGGTTCGGAGTCGGATTCTGGTTCAGAAATATCCTACACTATGTGGGATGAGGTTACGGACTCAGACTTCGACAGTATGACTGAGTATACCTCTAGTGAAAGTTCAGAGGATGATGAACCCCCTGAATTACTGGATGTAACCGATGATGAGGTTGCTGATTATGACAACTCTGATGTAGATGATGACTCGTCTCTGCCTGAGTTGGTAAACGAATGTGAAACAGAGGAACCTACCAGTTCATGGGAACGGCAGATGGTCGCACCTCCGATACATGAGGGTGCGAGGATAATCAGTCATACTACGCTTGAAGATGACGAAGTGATTGTCTATTTTGCTGGGATACAAGTTATACATGAACGAAATGGAATCACTCATGGCGAATGGTTTCAAGCGATTGGTGCAGGAGAGACTGCTCAAAACCCCCCTCGGGGATTCTCTCTAGTGAAGATTTCGTCCAGGACCATTGAACGGCCAATTCGAACACCTGACGATAATCAGTGTATCACCATGATGATCAATATTGGTTCAATTGATGCTTACACGATGTTTGATACTGGAAGTACGAGTGACTCGTTAAGTCCAGATTTCACTCGTGTTGCTGGCATGAAGGTCTTCACATTGGCAAAACCATTGAACGTTCAGCTCGGAACAGTGGGGAGTCGTTCCAAGATCAATTTTGGCACCTCTGCGTGAATGAAGTTTGCATCGGTTGATGAGGGATATTATTTCGATGTGTTCAACATTGATAGATACGATTGTATCCTCGGAACACCGGCAATGCGTCGGTTTGGAATCCTACCTGACCTCGCAAATAATGCTATTATTGTGAATGGCAGAAGGTACCAAGCGCTTACCTCTGAGGAGGACACTTTGGAACAAGCTCGTCGGTCGGCTTCTAGGGTGGTAGAAAATCCCCCTAAAGTCGGTAACCCTTCACATTGACTCCCAGCGCCAGACCCCGATCCGAAGAAGATTCCCTTGGGTCGGAAGGATGGCGCTAATTCAAGTGGGGAGTCTATGATACGAAAATCGGTGGAAAATGGACCTAATGGGTCAAAAGTTCGGATATGGCACATCCAAAGTGGGGAGGAAATCCATGACTTTGGAAATCTTGACGCGGATATTGAAATTGTTCAAAAGTTTTCGAGAACTCGATTTGCTGAACGACATACTGAGGAAATTCGGTATATGCATACGAAGGAGTTGCTGAAGAGTTTGAGTGTGAATGATGCGCACGCGGCAGCAGTGTCTGACCCAGATAACATACCTGATGAGTTCGAACGAACGGCTTACAGTCGCCGGCTTTCGTTGGAAGAACTGGATAAAATGCTAAGTGAGCATCGACCTAGGGTAACAGATGATATTCCCTTACTTCGTGAACGTTGGTTTCGAGTAAACCAAGATATATTGGCTGGAACGCCAGAGAAATTACCCCCTTTTCGGGGCATTAACCATCGGATTATTCTAATGGATGATAACAAGACTCACAATTACTATCTTCCTCGATGTCCAGATGCATTGAAACCTCAACTAATGAATAAGATCGAAAAGTATACTCGAGTGGGATGGTGGGAAGCAAAGACTGTTCCCCAAGCTGCTCCAATGCTATGCATTCCGAAAAAGAATGGAAAATTACGCACTGTCATTGATTGTCGAAAGCGGAATGACAATACTGTGAAAGACGTCACTCCTTTCCCTGATCAAGACCAAATTCGTCTTGACGTTGCCAGGGCAAGCTATCGCTCGAAGATAGATATGTCAGATGCTTAAGAGCAGATTCGCGTTGAACCAGGAGACATAGACAAGACGGCATTTGCCACAGTCTACGGTACATTTATTAGTCACACTATGCAGCAGGGGGACTGTAACGCACCTGCTACATTTCAACGGATAATGACTATGGTCTTCCGTGAATACATTGGTCGATTTGTCCATGTGTACCTGGACGATATTTTCATCTATAGTGGATCTATTGAGGAACATGAGACTCACCTTCAATTGGTTTCCGAACAACTCCGAAAGTTCTCTTTTTTTCTACAGGAAGAGAAATGTCAACTTTATGCTTCAAGAATGGACTGTCTTGGCCATTTGATTGATGACAAGGGCCTACATTGTGATACAGATAAGCTGTCTCGCATCAGGAACTGGCGAGAGCCCCGGACTTACCTCGATGTACAACGGTTTCTGGGGTTAGTACAATACCTCTCCCATTTCCTCCCGGATGTTTCTGCATATACAGGACCTCTGTCAAACATGGTCCGTAATGGGAAAGCGTTCGAATGGAGACCTTTGCACCAGTCATGTTTTGATGCGATTAAGTTGATGACCGTAAAAACCTTGATCTTGAAACCAGTGGATCCGTTGCTAAACGAACCCATCTGGCTCATTTGCGATGCCTCCGTCTCTGGAATTGGAGCTATGTATGGACAGGGACCCACCTGGCAACAATGCCGTCCTGCCGGATTCATGTCGAAAAAGTTCACTGCTGCACAACATCACTACCGAGTATTCGAACTTGAAACATTGGGTATTCTTGAAGGATTGCTGAAATGGGAGGATAAACTCCTCTGTACTCGTATTCACGTTGTGACTGACCATAAGTCACTCGAATTCTTCAAAACTCAATGGAAGTTATCAAGTAGACAATCGCGTTGGATGGAATACCTATCGCGTTTTGACTTCGACATCCGATACGTGAAAGGCCGAATCGAATAAGGTGGCTGATGCTCTATCGCGATATTTCGAAAGCGATAATTGGGACGAGGCTATCCCACCTGAAGAATTCGTAAATGCAGACATTCGACTTGACCCTGACCTTGATGACATACCATGGGATCGTGAGCTTGAAGTTCAAAATGATGTGCTGAGGACTGGTTACAAAAAAACTATCGCACCTGAACGATTACAGTTGTTGAAAGAATCCGTGGAGGAAAGGGATCGTCTCGCTGCTGAATTGGCAGCCAATGCAGAACCCGACCCCGAAGTCCCAGAGTTAACTGGTGAAGATGATCCTACCGTATTTCAGTCTAGGGAGCAAGGACCCCCTCTCCGTGGTAACATCGAAGGAAACAACAGTTTCTTAGAGGACGTGGTTAAATCTTACCCAACCGATCCGTTATTCAAACATGTTCTTGCAAAGCTGAATGAACATCCTCGTTTTTTCAAGGAAAACGATCTTCTATTTTGTCGTAATAGAGGAGATGAAATCGTACTATGTGTTCCTAAAGGGAGGCACTCTGACACAAGCAAGAGTCTTCGAGGACTTGTTGTTGAAGCAGCGCATGCTGTAGCTGGTCATTTCAGCCCCCAGAAATCCTCGGATTATATCCGTCGTTGGTACTGGTGGTCGTGCATTTACTCTGATGTTCAGTTGTTTTGTAAGTCGTGTAAGCGATGCCAGGAGAGTAAGAAACTTACTCTTCGTCCGTTTGGGCTACTACACGGTCTCCCTATCCCAAGCAAACCTTGGGAATCCATTGGTATGGATTTCGTGGGTCCGTTCCCTGAGGTTGACGATTTCAACTATCTCTGGGTGGTGATTTGTCGTCTTACCTCAATGGTTCATCTTATCCCTGTAAAGACCTCTACAAAGGCTACGGAATTGTCTTGGTTATTCCTAAAGGAAATTGTACGACTGCATGGCTTACCGGCGTCAATTGTTAGCGACCGCGATAGTAAATTTACATCGCATTGGTGGAAGGAAGTCCATCGGTTGCTGGGCATTAAACTTTTGATGTCGACTGCATTCCATCCTCAAACTGATGGAGTAAGTGAGCATGTAATCCAATCAATTACCCAGATATTGCGTACGGTAGTTCGTCCAGACCAGAAGGACTGGTTGTATCGCTTGCCTATGACTGAATTCGCAATTAATAGCTGTGTAAATGCGTCTACAGGGACAAATTCCATCCATGATACGAGACCTTGGAAACCTCGGAGTAGGTGTTCCGGGAGTCGTGGAATTTGCGAAGAATGCTCTTCTCCACTTGATGGACACTCACGACGCTTTGATTGAAACATGGGAATTTCAGGTGGTGTATGCCAACAGGCGTCGGATGAATGAACCGTTGATAAAGGAGGGTGATTTGGTGTACTTGGCTACCAAAAACCTCCGTATCACACTGGGAAGGGCTCGGAAACTTATACCAAAGTTTTTAGGCCCGTACAAGGTGTTGAAAGCTCACCGGGATCAGTCTACCTACAAGCTCGAGCTTCCTGAGGATCTCCGGAAGCGTCAAATACACAACATGTTCCATGCTAACCTGCTCCGACCTTTTGTCCCTAACGACGATGAGAAATTTCCCAATCGAGAGCATACTGATGCTTATGATTTGGGAGCTCCACCCGATGCTGAATTCACTGTTGAAGAGATTGTCGAGCATCGTTGGACACAGAATGAGTTACAATTCAAAGTGCATTGGAGTGATGGTGACGCGACTTGGGAACCGTTAAAGAAGTGCAACGATCTTGCAGCATTAGATGCTTACCTCAAACTCAAAAATTGCCCTAATCCTGAAGATCTCCCGAAGCCTCGAGCGCGTCGAGGGTGGCGGAAGAATTAAGGAACGTGTTGTTTGGTTCTATTTATTTTCCCACGGAGCCATTCTGCGTATTGGCCTGGCGGTTTTTGATATAAATATTCGCTATGGGGATGCTCGTCCTCCCTCTATCTGTGCTTTCTTTGCTATCTGCTATGAATTTGAATAACTCTGTGACCCCGACTCTCGCAAGTGGGGAGAATACCGGCGCCGGTAGGAATACCAGTTTCATCCCTACCCAGTCTGCCTCTGTACCTCAACCAGCGTATCCACATACTCAGTACAACGCTTTTCCAGCACAGCTCAATCCTTCGTTCGCGAATCCTCAGAACTACACTCCGTATTCCCAGTGTAATAATTCAACATATCCGATCGCCCAAAACCGCACTGATTGGACTGATGTTGGTGGTCCTAATTCAGTTGCCCAGGTTCCATTCGCTCCTGCAATCAATTGGGTTGCTCAGCACAAATCATTGCTTTCCAAGTATCACTCTCTTGCTGAAATGAACAACAACAACAAACACACCAACCATCACCATCGGTGGGGGTGGTCGTCGTTTGGTTGGTGTTCCGTCTGATTCTGAGCTTCGGACACTTGGAATTTGCGTTAAACAAGTGTCCAGTACCACTAGCATGGCTGGCGAGGCTTCGAACCCACCAACAGTGTTTCTTCCACTGTACAAACCACCACCCAGCACCCTTTCCAAACACCTCAACAAACCTCGAGCTCGTGCCCGTCGATCAGCTCGAATCTCTTACATTTTTCCCTACAACTGTCACAGCAGAATACCGGCACCTAGTGATGTTACGGCCCAGCTCAGCCTGTAAGCCGCGGCTCCAGGCTGGCTTGGAGCGGCTCAGGCTCGTCAAAATCAAAGCCTGAGCTGAAAGTCCTGGCTCAGGCTGGCTCAGGCTCAGCCCAGGCTTAAGCCGTGGCTCTGTGGGTACATGCCATTACTTAATTTACTATATATAGGGTTGTCATTGTAAGATTATCATCAGAGGTTAACAACAAGCGTTGATGCATTAATTGCAGTAGGATGGAGCTAGTGCGACCCCCGTTTAGCTCTATTCCAAACAAGGCGTGACCGACACAAGTCATGTGATTTATTTGTTCGGGACATTAGCGCCACGGATATTTGTTGGTTAACCGGCGGAGCTGCGGAATGGGTTTGTGAGTCTACTTTGGCTTTTGTTCCACTGATCTCGAGTGTGTTTGATTGATAGCTGTATGTACTTTACATCCAAAAGAACACACACTTCTGTGCAGTGTAAGGCCGCGGCCCAAGCCACGGCCCACGGCTTATCAAAATCGAAACCTGAGCCGTGAGCCGTGTAAAGCCGTGTTTTAGGCTCAGCTCGGCTAGGCTTGAACAGGCTCGGCTCGGCCGGTGGAGTAGTGGGTCCGGCATCTTCCGGATCGTATATAGGTCATCACGTGTTGTAGTGTCGGTTTCCTCAGGTTTATACAGAGCGTTTGCCTCATTCCGTGTCCAGTCGGCCACTCCATCATGGTGACGAGAGTGTGATTCTCACTCATAGTCTAGACCAGTTTCTTTCATTTTCTGGTTGGCTTTCACTTCTCATTCAGTGTCATCCATTTGGTGTTGGGTCAATCCACCAATTCCAACAATGGTCTATGTTCAATTTTGCTCTCATCTACAGCACTACATATGCAACCCACTACACGTCATTCTTTCATCCTGTCCTATCATTCACTGCGTCAGCTGTCAAGCAGCGTCGACCTGTACAGTCTCACTTACCTGATCTAATTCCCACGCATTGCATTTCTCATCGTCGCCAATGTCGCATTTTCGGAGGTCTCGCGGGTAAGGCAACACATACTGCAGTCACTGTGTTTTTGGTTAGTAATTAAATGCTGGGGTGGCGAGGAGCCCCTGGACATGAGGGCCATATATCCGGTGTGGAGAATTCCAGAACCCAACGAATCCTTCCTCAAGGGGAGAAGCATAGGACACTCACCGGGATGGGTGTCCTCAAGAACACAAGTTTAGGATTTGGGCATTGTTGAAGTCTTGTGAGTTTGGTTTCAGATTTTGGGAGTGGAGAGCTGTGAGCGACGAGGACGCCGCTCTTTTTTAGAAGGGGGCACATGGAGTAGTGGGTCCAGCATCTTCTGGATCGTATATAGGTCATCATGTGTTGTAGTGTCAGTTTCCTCAGGTTTATACAGAGTGTTTGCCTCATTCCGTGTCCAGTCGGCCACTCCACCGGCTCAGCGGCTTGAGCTGAGCCATTAACATCACTACCGGCACCAACTGATTCGAACTCTGTCCGTGCTCGATTTCGACTGGCCAAGAAAAAGCCATCGTCCATTCTTCCACCTGCTTCTCCTGCAGATTCGCCTCAACCCGACCATGTATCTTATGCTAGATCACAACTGGGTCTAGGCATTTGGCGGTTTCTTTTCTTCACCATGATTGCCACGTCACATCGTTCGAATTCCAACCTAGTTGTCACAGCACGCAAGAGAAAACTTCCTCGACACTCTTACCTTCCGCCTGCAAAGTACAGATGGATTGAAGTGCTGCGCCAGCGTGTTCCGTGACTGTACACAGTTATGCCATCAGTCAGTAGTGCTTTCCGCTTCCAGGTGACTATTATTAGAAGATCTTGGGAAGGTTGGTGTACATGATCTGGGCATTGTATAATATTACTACTTAGCTACGTCGGGGTATTTACCTTAGCTCTTTGTGAGCGTAGGTGTTAGTCTACATAGAAACATAGAAACAATCACATCCAAGATGCCAATTTGTCACTCGCAGCCGAACTGAAAGATGCGAAGAATACGATTCTCCTCGCAACTCAGTGCGTTACGGAACTCGAACACGAGCTTAACGCATCGATTGCCAAACGAGAAGAAGTCGAACAAGTTGATAGCACTCAATGCGAAGTGTGAAGAACAGGCTAGTAGTCTGTTAAAGGTTAATCAACGGTGTGTAGAACTCGAGAGTATACTCTCCAATGTTCACCATAATAACTCCTTTTCTGACGGTGTCGAAAGGTCTCGCTTTGCGCCATACGGCACCCCATCCAAACGTTCGAACCCCAATACGAACTACCGTCGTTTTAGAGGTGATCGTAACTTTTCAGGAACCGCATTTGGCTCCTCTCATTCCGCCACGTCTATGCCTTCGGTAGGGTTGCCGGGAACTGATGTCGAATCCCTTCCCCAGTCTCAACCCCCCAAGTATCATACGAAGGGCCGTCATGTCAACACGAACTCGACTCCTCCACTCGCTGTACCCAAAAGTATGACGCCAAGTTGGACCGTAATTCGAGTTCGTTCGACTGGAGCGAATACATTCGTCTCAAGCATCGTTATTTGTCTGCGATCGTCTCTCCAGACATGAACGAAAATCAAATCTCAAGGTCTCTATTGTATCGTGTATCCGCGGTTGATCAGATACCGGGTATACCTTTGATTGGTGAAATCAAGGTACGCCTTTCGTCCGTTCGCACTTGGCAACGGATTCAGAAACTGGCCCCTGCCTCCACCAAGGATCACGACTACAACTTCTATTTCATGGCTTTCGCTGTCCAACTCTTTTGTAGAAGTTGGGGAATATGAGCGTTTAAGCATTGAACAAAACGTCACTCCCAGACTTCCTACTGCAGACTTCGTATTTACTCGATTTCAACTCCCTGCGTCACAAGTTATCACTCCTGCCGACGTTCACGATTTTCTACTCAACACCGTCGGATTTCCTATCGCTTGGTCATACGAAGCGTATTTCTACGCCGTCGCATTCGCTCAACATTATTGTGCCGCTCCCGAGCCACTCAATCCTTCTCCATTCAATCATCAATATTGGGATGGTGTTCTCCAATTGTCCAAAGACTCCATCGCAAATGGAGGCGAACCACACGAATCTTCGTTCAACGACAACGGTTCTCCCATCAAACGATTCTTCATAGCCAAACCTGACGAAGACGCACCCATCCCTGTCGCTCTTCGAGTCTTCAAACCGAAGAAATCGTCCAGACTAACCTTGTCTCTTTCGTCTTCGTCGTCTTCCAATCAATCAGTTGCATCTTCGAGTGGTGGTCACAATCCACAAATATCTAATGGTGGGATTGCTGTCAATATCCCCACCTCGTCCAATGTCACCTTGGACTCTGATTATTCGGGTGGCACCACTCCTCGAGCAGATACTCTCGATGCCGACTTCACTTCGCTTCTTTCCGATATCGACACGGAAATGATCGACAACAAAAACACGAACGATGATTCCAATAACAGCACGATGATGGAGTAGGCGTTAGTTCTTGCACGGGTAACCCGTGAGTAGGGAGGATGTGAGCGCGATTGGACTTAGCAGGCTTAGGGGTGTTTGTATTTGTGTGTTCGCTTGGGTCGTATAAATACTTGCACGTGAATTAGATAGCCTTAGATTTTACTTCCACATTGTTAACGTAGCGAGCCTATACACTTGGTCTCGTTCTGACGGTGTGATCTAAATCCCCCCTTACAACAACTCTGGTAACTACCTCCCCGTTCTCATCTTTTCGCACTTATCAAAAATATGCAGAAAAGAGGGTGGAATCCATGGGAAAACACTAAACTCTCTTCGGAAAAAAGGATTCCAGTGGCTCAATCAGGTCGGTTACATTGATAACAATTGGAGGCTGAATATTTTCAAACAACCGAAACCTTGGATGGGAGTGAACTTTAACAGTGGATAAATAAAACAAGTATGGGGCAAAATGAGGACTGCGTTACAAGGGATTGACATAACTCGATGCGTGAAAGGAAGTCATGGAACAGTTGATCTCCCCCCGATAGGAAAACTCGGCAAATTAGAGCAGAAAATGCATTAAAAGCGCTAGCATTGACATCACCGTATATGCCGAGATCTAGTGTCAAGTCAGATGATTTCGGTGAATGCTGGGCTTCTGATGGCTCAATGAGACCCACAACCGCTGGACCATTAGATGACAAAATCACTACTTGAGCGATCACAGGTCCGAAAACAATGGTACTCAGGATTTGGGATCAAACAAGTTCGATACTACAAGGCGAATTGATGGGTATGATTAGTTCCTCCGTATCTGCAGTCGATCACAAGCCGTCAACGGTGTTCTCGGACCATATGAACACCACCCGGATCATAGAAGATCATCATTCAGGGTCTAATACAGCTGCAAAAATACGCTACGTGCCCGCAAGATCATACTACAGATGGCTGATTGATCTTATTAACAGGAAAACTGCACTGGAAATACGATACACTCCGGGACACTCTAAGAACTTGTCTTCAACAGCAGCAAGGATGAACTTCGAAGCAGGTCACTACGCTTCACAAGCGTCATCAGAAATAATAGCCCGGAAAATTCCCCTTGCCCCAACCCCCACATTCTTTATGGATGAGTTTACCTTTCATAAAGAGGGCGCGGGATGGATTGAATCGAATATCAAATCATTTGTCACATCACTGATTGACCGCTCAATCACGAGAGAATTGGGAGCTGGTCATCACTATCGGATGGCAATGTGGTTATATGATGGTGCGACACCACCAGTATACCCTTACACCAGAGCCCCATCTGCGTTCTCAGCAGCTGTCCAACTATACGCAAGATCGGGACAGCTACCCACAGCTGACACATTGAGACAAAGACATCTCAAAACATCAAATCTCTGTCGATTCGGATGCATTCAGATCGAAGATGTACACCATATCTTCTCTGGGTGTGAAACCTTCAAAAAATTGCGAGATGAGGCATCCAAAGACGTTATATCTACAATGTCTACCATGCTAGAGAAAGTTCCAGTCTCTCAAGAGTTGTCGACACAGATTCTGAAAATAGCTAAGTCTCTTTTTTCAGACTGCAGGCAGTCTTGGCCCCTCACCCGAACTCAATATTACCTAGGGCATACTCCCAAGATACATCGAGAATGGATTGAGCACAGTCAAACGTGATCAACTCGTTCAAAACATACATGCCACATGGCATACACATTTTATTCGACTCGCTGGCCGCATTTGGGGTGATGTCATTCGAAGGATCGCCGCAATGGAATTCAAACGCTGAAAACAATAATTTATTCATACTACATACCATATGATAACTTTTGCCCGACGGTAGCTTTTTCCTCACTTATGGTTTTCTCCTTCAAAGAAGGTTTTCCAAAGGAGGTTTTGACGCACCCGTTTGTGGCTATTGTAGATACCTTAGAACTATGTAATTAGGTCCATCGGGGGTCTATTGACCTCGCTCTTCGAGAGCACAGGTGGATTCAATTTAGCAACATAGCAACAGCCTTGACCATGAGGTAATGGAAATGGGAGAAGTGCTGGAAGACTCATTCATGAGTCCTTACAGTCCATTTGCCTGTATTCCATCACCCAAATATGTACTATGAGTGCTGCATAGGGTAAATGTGCACTTGCTCATAGCTTACTACTTAAGTACAGTGACAAATAGGGAAGCGAAAATTCACACGGAAGCGAAAAATTCACCAATTTCAGTGGTTTAACATGATATATACACCACATAAGTACCGATACAGCTGCTAATATACAAAACAATGCTCTGCCTACAATATCAAAGAATTCGTGAATGTTCCGACTCCGTAAACTGAGCTCGAAGCCATAAAAAATGACAAATTATGATACATAAAATTCTTTGATATTGTAGGCAGAGCATCATTTTGTATATTAGCAGCTGTATCGGTACTTATGTGGTGTATATACCATGTTAAACCACTGAAATTGGTGAATTTTTCGCTTCTGTGTGAATTTTCGCTTCCCTATTTGTCACTGTAACGGTTACGACAATATACTGTAACACTTGCTACGTCACTCCAGCCAGCTTTATTGTGTGGTGAGGACATGCTTTGAGCACTTTTAAGTGCCCCTGGGGATGGACGGTGAAACCCCTTGCATGCAAGCGGAAATTGATGCCGTGCTCCGCCTTGTACGGCACCGGATATCTGGGCCAACTGTATTAGGTGTGGTAATGATGACATTTCCGCGTGTTCCGGAATCTATGCATTTCAGAAATGAGACAAGTATGAGGCATGTACATGTTTGTCAAACTTGTTTCATCGATTTCTGCCTCTGTAGTAGATACATCATCAGATTCCCTAACCTTTCTTCTTTTCTTTGGTGAGAGTGCTGTAACGAGTTTCTGAGGTGAAAGATGGCATGCAACTTGTTTGACAGCAAGTCGGACGCTTCGCCACCGTGAAACGCCGGCCAATCACTGTGCCTTCTCTTCCAGATGCTTCTTTTGTCGTGGCATAGAAGCACATGTAGCACGTATAGAGGTAAAATACCAATTTGGAAACTACTCCTTCAGAAATGCATCCTTTATCAAATAAACTACATAGGCCTGTAGTTATTCATATTACCTATACAACTGTGCTACAGAATATGTATCGGATGCTTGGCTGAATTTAAAAGTACTTCCCATTATGGTGCTGTCACACATCAGCACGTGATGTTTACAAATTTTGTATGTTGGTCTACCTTGAATTGAAAATTCGAGATATGAGCTTAGAAATTTGATATAAACATCCTCACAGTTATCTTAGATTAAATGGTATGCTGTATCTCAATATTAGAGGAATGTTAACAAAACTTTTTCGGGCATCATCTTCGACCCTCCGCCGCGGTACCGGAATTCCGGTCCGGTACGCACTGTGGGTAGGAAGGAATCAAGATGCACCCCGGTGCACAGTTTCGGCAGTTTCAGCATGGGTGTGAGCTCGATCTCTGACAGTCTTCCCCCAGCCACAGGCTTATACTTACGGGTATGGCAAATGGCAGATGAAAAAATCTCCATCCGCATCTGCCCACAGGGTACCCTATCCGCACTCCGTGCGGACAAGCCCTACCCGTGCTCCAGCCTAGCACTCCCATTGTCCCGTTATACTAATAGCTGTGACCCGATTAAGAAAACGTGACATCGAGAATGATCGGCTGTATGTTTTACAAAACGGCTCAGGTACGTATTGGCCTCTGTTCATTGCTGTGATACCACAATAGCATATATGATTATCAAGTGGCCAACTAGATAGTACCTTAAACCTCATGCAAATCTGGATCCGAGCCGACGTGTTCAATCATAATCGGTTAGTGCCACTTACCACACAGTTAACTTGCGACCGGAGATACGTCATCTGTAACAAGTGACTGAGTCTGAGACTAAGATATTCCATTCCTAAATTTTGAGCTGTACCCTTCGTGGTGTCCTAGGTCAAAAACCTTCAGGTTGTCCAGCCTTGCAGATCAGCGCTAGTTGCATTCTTATGTTCAATGGTCACCGCCACAATGATTCGATGTCATCGGAATCTATGTTTCAACCACACCCCCTGGCGATATATGCCATTGAATTCAGGTTCTGCTGCTGCAACACGGTGTTACGGTATAACCATTAGGACAGATATCCTTGTTTGATTGTGCCCGTTCCACAACCACTAAATCCCATGGAGAATGGCATCCCGAGCTCTGATACATGAGATCCCGAGTTAATTCATGTACTTAACGGCATAGGAGCGCTTTCCATACTGCATATAAGCTTCCGAATCGTGAACTAATTGCATCTGTTTTCTGGCCAGGATGCGAGCACTTGCTGCAACGCTCCTTTTGATTCCTTATGTTATAGGTGCTTCACAGATTCCCCTATTCGTAGAGCTTCCTAGTGGCACAAGCACTCTCACTTCACCAAGTCCAGCTCCTACGGAGGTTCAGGATGGCCAGACTGGAACTCTTATTGTCATGCCACCAGCCCAGACCTTTAACGGTACCAAGCACATACCGGGTATTTGTTTCAACCTGCCGTAGCATTCGCTATTTCCTGATAGGCTTCGAATAGATAGAGATCACCCTTATATGGCGCCAGGAACACATGATCAACGTGGACGTGAGTAGCTCAGTTCCGTTCAACTCCCGATCTCAATGTCTGATACTTTACTTCTCAGCGTGCCGTGTGTGCCTTTTGAGCGCATCCTGACCCCCTCATATCCTGTCTAGCTGCTTTGAATACCTTGGCTAACCACGGTTATATTCCCCGGAAGTAGGTTTCTGCCCTTCAATCTCATGTTTTTGGCGTTGACATGGTACAGTGGTATTGCCAGCTTTGAAGAGATCGTTGTTGGCCTGATGGATGTAAGACTCCACCATTATACAGATATCTATCCCACTCTTTCTATAGGCTTTCAACATGGACGTCTTGACTGGTGCTAACATGGTCGCTATTAACATGGTACGACCTCTATTCTGAACAGAAGAGAAAGTTAAATTCACCCTTCTAGCTCGCACGTGGAAATCCATTCGTGAACAAAATTTCAATCGGAGGGGTTTCTCCATTAGTTCCACCTCTGCCTGGTAAGATCGATGGTCCGGAAACCGGTGGGATAGCAAAACATGGGCGTTTTGAAGGCGAGTGTGATTCTGCTTTTAACGACTCCACACTCAACCTTCATTACTAGGTGATGCCTCCATGACGCGCGCCGATTTCTTTATTGGTGACAATCGTCGTTTTCAAGATATACTATACGACTATGTGAGTTAGTTTTGGCTTCAGACTCCCAAGTACTCTGACATTCACCAGCTGTTGCTTCAACTTGGAAAATACGGAGATAACGGACCTGATGGAAACCGTACTGTCTTCAATCTGGAAACGATTCTGGCAATAAAGAGCGAGAACTTTGCTTTTGATCAAGCTGCAAACAGTCGTGTATGAGGCCTGGGCTTTCATTGTATGCTTTCAAGACTGATGACCCCTCATAGTTCGACTTTGCAGCTCGACGACTGAGTGGTTCCTATACCGAAATAGGATTCATTTTGGATCTATTTGCAAATGGTACGCTGTGCTACAGAGTACTGTTTTGCTCACTGAGATATGTATAGGTACTACAAAGCTATCGACGTTGCCCATTATCGGCTCCTTCTTCCGTAACGAAACCTTTCCGTCAAATTGGCACAGATCAGCTACTCCAATCACAGGCAGTACACACGCAGTGATCGTGAATGAGCTCCTCAGTGCATTGCCCTTTGTTCCAGGAAGGAACATTAAACAAGGTGTATATTCGGCTTATCCAGCTCCCCCACCACCTTTCAATGCGAATTTTGTAAGTCTGTCGAATACAGGGGGCTGGTGCAACAAGCTGAGCTTCATTCCTCAGAGCTGCTTTGCATATTACGATCAGAATGCAAACCTTCCTGGTGTCCTCGTTAACACAACTGGAATATTCAAAAAGAATGTAGACTTCTTGGTGGATATTGTATTTCAGGCATCTGGATGTAGTGCAAAGATTCTTCCTTTTGGTCCTGCTGATGTATAAATTACAAGAATTGAGATAGTAGTGTGTAATACGTACAGTTTATTTATGACTTTCCTTTTGACCAAATACTCACCCTTTTACCTGAATAGAATGGGTCAAACACTCAAGTTCCCTGCGTGATTTCAGAGGTAAAATTTGACAGCTCAGCCTAGCCTGAGGCCGATTGTTACCCCCGCCCGGTACGCCTCTGAATGATCCTACACACATGTACACTGATTAGGATCGATCAACGCTGCCAACATGCCCGACTATTGCCCGACTATTGCCCGACTGCGTATGATATAGCCTAACATTGCAAACCCTCCACACAAATGGTATATAACATCACTGTACTGTACGCTCAGTACGTCCGCAACCGCAAACAATCGCAAAGACACCCACCTATCTAATGCGAGCCTTTGTTCCATGGCCCTGCATCACTCAACGAACACCCTCCAGCGCACTTACAACTCCCTCCAAACTCAGTCGGCAAATTCTCCTTCGGAATCTGCTGCAACAACTTATCCTGATACTTACTCCCCAAAATATTGATCTTCTTCACCGTAACCTCATCCAACCAAGGCTTCACAATGTTCCAAAGCGTGGAGAACCCAAACGGTGCATTGATGATATAAAACTTTCCCATCGTTTCAGGGTACCTGTCTTGTCCGACTGAAGAGGCTTTGGAGACGTAGTCTTTGACGCGGTAAAAGTTGGATATAGCGGCACCTTTCAGATCGAGGATCGTACAGAAGGTTTCGACGGGATGACCTACTGTGGCCTCGCAGGCTGGGAGACGTTCTAGGAAGCATTTTTCGTATTCGTAGACTAGACGTTGCAGCTGGCGCTCGGGTGTTGTGACGGAGTACAGTGCTGGGATGTTGAGTTGGCCGAGACGTTGGATGTAGATTGGTCTGCCGTCCTAGTACAGGTTACTAAATGTGTATAGCAGAATAGGAGACGTACCTTGTCGATTTTGTGGTAATACTGTGGGTAATACTTGTCCACCTCCGCGTTTTCATGGAATGTAAACGTCCTTGGGAGGTGTTAGTTAGCTTGTACGCAGAAGCGTATCAACCCACTGCATAAGCTCGTCTACCCCAAACTCCCTTCTCCATTCCTCCGCAGCAACCAGCATAGCCTTGGCTTTCACAATATCGAACTTCCGCGCCCTCAGGAACCTGCGTCGGCGATTGAGCAGCCCACCCTAATAGCCTAAAGGTAAGCTCACCGGAGCAGCATGGCATCATCCATGCGTTTCTCATCAAATATACCCTCTTCGATAAGCTCTTTCCTGAATGTGTCGAGCGCGTGTTGTTGGATTACGGTAAGGTTACCCAAACGGCCTGGTTCTGGTTTCCAATTGGGATCTGTTACTCCAAAAGGCATAGCGCTCGCGCTTGCGGTTTGTGGTTTAGACATTTAGGATGGCGGAGAGGTGTAGAATTGCTGTGACAGATGATTGCATTCTGATTGGTCGTGTTTGGCTGATCGGTGCCTTAAAACGTGACAGGAGTCTATATTCGGAAATCTGCTAACGCTCCTAGCTCAAGCTCGCTGACTAGATTGCATTCTTGGTGGCGAAGAATGATAGTGTGCAACATGCGTACGTTCAAGACCACCCACCGTTTGACGTTTGATACATTGACCAGGACCGGGTCCGTCATCTTCCCGCTACTCCCGCGAGAATGTGTGGGAGAACCACCCACTGCTCATAACCCCTTGCTGGCTTGATCTCGAAACTCCATCATCAACTGTCTCCAGAATGGCGCAATCGGTATGCGGAGATATGGGTGAACCCTATCTGTGTTTTTGAAACGCTAAGTTTCAATCCGGTCACCAACCGGTCACTGTTTATACGTTTCTGTTACCCTTTTAATTTCGAACCTCATCATCAGCTGTCTTACACTCTGGAATGTTACGGTCAACACTCGCAACCTTAGGCTATAAGTACTATAAGTACCGTTGTTCGCTCAATCCACATAAATGGCACATTCAGTGAACATTTGCGTCACCAACTTATATTCAAAACATTTGTACCTCACTATCTCCTCCTCCGGCACTCGGAGAGCTACCGTACATCGAAAGAAATGTCTTTTTTGTCGACTGTTGTTCGTTCGATATTCAATCCACGCGCAACTATCTGGCATTCAACACATATCAATCATAGCAGTATGGTCATAGGACCGAGTGTGTAGCCTAGCGGCTAGTATGCGAGTATGTTTTGCGGCTTCTTGGATTTTGTACCCACTGTGTCTCAATACTTCAGCTTCCGGACTGAGTACTGAGTAACAGCAAGAGTTTGTCATATCATAAAGTTTCTAATCTTTCAACAAGTACACCAACTTCAACTTCAACTTCACATCCACATTCAGCTCTCAAAAGAACGAGGGTATGGCTCAGCGCTCAGCGCTCAGCACCCGAGTTACGATTCTTCGGAAACTTTTGACTACCAAGCCTCCTGTGTCACTTTGATGCTACACCGTCGGCCATTATAGGAACCAGCGTATAGCCCAACAGCTAGTATGCGAGTATAGGGTTGTTGTCACTGAAAAGATTTTCTTCCATGACCGTCCCGAAGATCAGTCTGATCTCATCCAGTGGGTACAGATGTCGGCTTTTTTTGCATGCTTTTCCTCTTCAGAGCCCCAATACTTCGACCATATGCGTCAGCAGCCTGGCCATGCAATGATTTCGTGATCGTCCCGATGATCTCATGAAGTCACTCAAGTGAACGGAACAATGAATGTACGATGCCAATGACTGCTTGAACGCTAATTATAAGCCACCATTCTTGTTCGGTTGGATGCTAGGATAAAGTAAACACGGCAAGCAAAAGCCTGAAAGGGGATCGAACTATCGGCGGCTAGGCGAAAAAGTTATGGAGCACGGACCAGCTCGTGCGTTGACCACTAGACCTCACACACGTTGAACTGCAAACATGAGATCACACTATCAACAGGGTGATCACTTCGGTATGGGCCAAATCGATGCAGGCGAGTCCTGCCTCCATACCGAAGAGATCATCCAAGTTGTAGAATTTTTTTTCGCCTAGCCGCCGATAGTTCGATCCCCGCTTCCAGCTCATGCTTACCCTGTCTACTTTATCCTGGCATTCACCGGAACGATAATTATGACTTGGCACTTGCAAGACTTTTTTTGAACTATTCCAACGCCCAACGTCACGGTACTTTGTAGTATTATGGGTCAGTGGGCAACACACGTCACCCGACCAATCAATTTAATTGATTGGTTTTCTTTCGCAGGACTGCATCTCCATACCGAAGTGATCATCCCGTTGATAAGTCTGATCTCATGTCTGCACTGTAACGTGTGTGTAGCTTAGTGGTCAACGCGTGAGTTTCTTTTGAAGTGAATGCTCTTTTCCCCTAGCTTTCCATTTCGGTCCCCACTGTTGAACATATGTATGGCTTAGCTGTTTCCGCTTTTTCCTGTTGTAACTATTCTTGCATTCAATCGAACGAGAACTCTGACTTGGCCCAAGACTTGTTTTGTCACTGTTGAATTATTCCAACACCCAATGTGGTCTTTGTATTATGGGCAACACGTCACCCAATTAATATTGGCATCTATGTGATCATCTCGTTGATTGGTCTGATCTCATAGACTAACTCAATGCAGCGTATGGTCTAGTGGTCGATGCGCAAATCAGGGGTTATGAAAAGGTTTTTTGTTCGCCTGTTCGCCTAGCCTCCGATGGTTCGATCCCCGATGTCAAACAAAGGTACAGTCACAGCTTATCACTTCAGTCGATCAATGAATTCAACAAGACGCTATGATACTCGGATTCAAAATGACGCATGATGATTTGATTTGGACACATCTCATGATGTGATTCCTGACATCTTGCGACCATGCCGGTTAGATTCTCCTCCTGAGATTCCAGTTTGCGTCTCTGCGCCATCTTTTCAAAAACAGAAGCAAGTTGACACCATTTACATGTAATTGCATTCTTTCATGTCAAATTACAGATATTGTGTATCCACCATAACTATGGGCTACGACCCATGCATAGATCCCGATGGTTTTCATTCGAAACAGCTCCACTTAGACTATAGCTCGAAATCCCACCCAGCAAGACGTGTTCATAGAAAAAATTCTACCGCACCACTGATGCTGAATCTAAGCTGTTAGACTACTGATCGAGTACTGATCCGCTAGCGGGAGACTCCTAGTAAGGGAATCCAATCTTGAGAGAGATCAATACTAGTCTCTCAAGAGTTTGATTCACGCCGTACGATTCTGTCACCAACTTAATTGCAAAACATCCGCACCTAAATCTCCCGAATCGGATTCGAAGAGCTCAACCGAAAGAAAGTATCATTTGGAAATCGTCCTCAGGGTGTTTGTTTGATGTGTGTATCGCTCATACCTGCTGCTCAACCCAACAAGATGTATCAAGAGGGCTCGAGTTCTCTTTCAGGCCACAGTCGATGCTGATCTAGGACACATGGCTGCAAGGGTAGACTCTACGATATAGCATTGGATGCGAATGCGGGATCCCACGTTTCTGTTCTTGAATCGAAAAGATCCTGTGATAAACCTTGTGAATCAATGGAGGGTCGAACGATCGCCTTAGGTAATTACAATAAAAAGGCAAATAACACTATATCCGTTAGACTATACAGTGCCACATACATAGGCTGTATTATAAAATAAGATGTCGCATCCAGAAGACCCTAAAGCTTGAATCAAAAAGCTCGTACATCTTACTGATGCTCTTGCCATCGCTCCAAGGGGCTTTCAGTGACTCGGAGGGAAAAAAAGACAATCACCTCTCATATAGAGATTGCAATGATAGGCACATTAGAGCTTGACATCTCCTCGGACACATCACAAATGACAGAAGTGAATTTCTGTGGCCGGGACCGCTTTCATTTCGGACGTTCCTGTTGAATAGCATATTCAATTTGAAGTGTGAATGTAATAACGTTGCTCCAGAGATCTATCGTAGAGTCTCGGCCCTATACATCTTGTTGAACAAGAGATCAAAGATGTCCGAAGATGGTTCTAGACACGTGCGCTCCCACCGGCGGTAACTCCCAAATTACTATACAGTATCGCTGCAAACAAAAGCATCCTGGTTGGTACCTGTAATCTGAAACTTCAAATATTACTGTACAGAGCAAAGTGCTTATCCGAGGTATTGCTGTCATCGACATAGGTAGCACATAAGAGGCACCCTGTACCCTGTATGGAACTTTAGTCAGAGATAGAACATCAGGCCGAGAAGGCAAGTACCTTTCAGTCGAATTCAGGGCCTACCGATCTTTCACCTCACTTCCCAAGCATGCCTTCCTCCCTTCTGTTCTTCCCTCAAAAAGAGCAAAGTCTCATACAGCCCGTGGATACCATCATCCATCTCGCTTCAGCGACCTCTTATCTCCTAATACATAGTGTAGATCTTTGATGAATGGAGAGCGCGTGTCTGATTGGTCCGTCTCCCTGCATCTAAGTTGCAAGTTGGTACCTCAAACTAGTCTCCACATATCAGTGATAGATCTGCAAAGAAGCAGAGAGACGGTAGCGGGAAACATGGCAACAGTTCCAGGATGCTGTAAGCCTTCATTATGATTTGCTCCCACGTTCTATTTTTGAGCGAAATGCGACGAGCGATTCTCGCTATACAAAGGGCTCGAGACTTCATGCCACGACTGTATCAGTGTTACGAATTCACATCATGATCGTCTTCAACTGAAGACGAGTGACAGAAGGGCGATGCTAGCAGCGATACCATCAGTTCACAGACAACCGCAGCTACCCGTTTACGCTCCCGAGCTCCAGTCCATTCCGCAGCCCGCCAAAGGTGAGCACGAGTCGACACGTCCCAGCGACAGAATCACAGATGCGAGGAAAGAGTGTCTGAAGTGTCAGAAAGAGACACAACCATGTACGTTTGTCTGACGCCCAGTACGACAGGGTCGAAACGGATAGTACCTAGCGAACTTGCGAGACGGGGACCATCCTGAGCTTACCTTGCAATTTAGTACCGATTCATCTTAGGTAAATTTCTCATTCTCGACGTGGAGAGGAAGCAGACAGTATACTTGGATTACAGTGAAGCAAAGCGTTTGGAAATCTAAGCCTTAGAACCCAGGAATGCAGGGATGCAGATGACGTACCATTCCCTACAGTTTACGCCCTAATCCATTCCCCAGACGGTCAAATACCTAAGGCGTAGGGTTGATGAAGTAGGCGAGAGAGGCGGAGGTCAGAAAGCGCCATAGAACGTCTTATTGCCTGTTTAGCGCCCGTTACAGACCATTTTAGTCCTGGTGCAGCTCATCCTGCGTATTTCGTGGTTTTGAGCCTGTTCTGAAGCACTGCGACGGTTGGAAGCAAGCTTCTGCTACGACATAATCAGTCTAATGGTGGTCGCCGAACTCGTCGCAATGTGAAGGGTACGCACTAGTAGAAGAACATACGAGGGTTGGAAAGGGTTAGGAAAGACCAGGAGAGTAATAAACCATTGGACGGGTTAAATCACAAATTCTTGCTAATGCTTCGAAGGGCGCCAAAATTGTTGGTCAACTGAACTACCTCGTATTTGAACGACGCTCCGCCTGCACACACGGTGAAATTTGACAAATGTGGAGGTTGGTAAGTAGACGGATTGGCGAAGTTCCTATTTAGAGAATAGAGCCAAATAATACCTACAGTAACCGTCGAGCCTTCGAGGGAATGAGACCGGGCAAAGAATGCACGACCCAATCCTAGGAAGACAAAATGAAACGTTATTCGCAGGTATTCTTTGCCGGGATACGGTCCCAATGGATAATACATAGAGCCACCAGCGAGCATAGGTGGATTCAATCAAGCAACAAAGACGGCCTTACGAAGATCTAGACAGGTTGTTTGGCTCTTGTTTGGCTGACAGCCTCATCAACAATGACGTCACTACTGTACGTCTGCACGCTCCAATGTCAGTACACGGCTCTGCCTTCCTTTTCTCAGATCCTGAGCTCCTCAGAGACGGCGCGTGAAACTGAATGAGAAGAGTCGACGCATATGTGATAAGAACTGAAATCGGCAGCTCAGTTGAATTTTGTGTCTAGTCACATGCTATGCCAAGCCTTTTTTTTGCCGGCAGTTTGCATCCGATCTGGAGTGTAAGCCCACTCGATTTTCACCCGCGTCAGGGCCGGATAAGCCTGAAAGACCGTACGAAACTCAATCCGAGGGCAATCTGAGTCCCATGTGGTAGTACTATAGTGTGTTCGTGTTCCCACAATCGCGATCATCAATTAATGATGTGGCGCTCAGTCCGTGGCCAAACTTTGACGCGAGCCTTCCCGGATATAGCTAGTACTTGTAAATGGGCCCCCAACACAAGGAAATCAGGCGACTTGGCTCCAACTCGGCTCTCGAGCAATCGATGTCGAAACTGACTTCACTTCTTCCGATAGTATTACTGACGTTTCTTATTGACGCTCATTTGATTCGGCCCAGGAATAGATCTAGACTCTGGTCCTCAACACTCCAAGCCTGTAATAAATCGAAGCCAGATCCAGAAAAGTCTTGTCAGGATTGAATCTCAGTTCGGGAGATTGGACGATATCGCACCGGATGGATCGGAGCGGGTTGCTATCAGACCGTTTACTAATGATATCCTCATCATGTTCAGACTCGATACAACTTGATACAAACTTGATGATTTGCATTGTTAGAAGACAACCTCCTAATGCGATGAGCTCTCTGCGCAGTCCGGCAACGCCGATGGAAGATCAGCATGGCATCACTTGATACTGATACTTCACACGTTTGAGGTTCCCATCAACCCGGGTAACTGGTATGTCGATACTGTTTGCACGAATCGAGAGAGGTGTCAAATGATAGCGCTTGTAACCTTTAAAAGCCTGGCAAATTATAGACTATCGATGGTGTCCGTCAATTTGATCCCGCATCTCTTGTCATGGCTTCCTTCCTCGTATCAAAGTAGGACGCCTCATCTTATCTTCTTCTGAATTTTTACCTGCGCTCCACTTAGCATTGCTCCTCTGGTAACAAAGTGAACTGGGTGTTCACCCGTCTCTTATAATGCCCAACAGTTTTTTGGTCTCATCCTAAGCTGGGGACTCTTTGGCGCTTTCTTGGTCCAGATCTGTGATCGTTTCTATATTTACCATTCCGAGTTGACTAATGCCTGTTAATTCAGATGTCTATCTGATCTGGCATCATCAGAAGGATAGGACTTGGATGCGCCTGTTAGGCAAGTACCAGCATGTTTCTCCTCAATGAAACTGACGACATTTCAGTCTACAGCTTGACTGTCCTCGATATCATCCATACCATCTTCATCACTCACAATGTATACGATATCGTGGCTGTTCACTGGGGGAATCCATCAATCTTTCTCAACTTGCCTTGGTCCACAGCTGCTATCGCCTTTCCCAGTGTCATTGGTGAGCATACCCTGCATTTACAGAGAGATCGTGATATACATTATTCAGTGGCATCTGAAGTTCAATTCTTTTTTGCATGGTAATGCGCCGTCTTGTTGGTCAATATCCTGAAAGCTGAATGCTGCTCAAGGAGAATCTGGGTTCTTGGTCGAACATCTCTGTTCAGGACTATGGCAGTGCTGGTCACTTTGGTAGGTGTTGTGTACTGCACACCGGCATGACCACATTTTGCAAGCTATCCATTCTTCAATTCATTTCTGGGATTACGGAAGCAATTGTTTTTGCCGTTGGCAGTGGTCTGCAGGCCGAAAAGCTGGCTTCTACATTGGCTCAAAAGCTCTCCATCGTGCGTACTTACTTTCCCATTATGACACTTGAGGTGAAACATCATTTAGCTTTGGCTCAGTAGTGCATGTGTATGTGATGTCATGATTGCTGCTACTACAGCGTTCATTGTGAGTCAAAGATCCCTGTAAATCCCCACTGAAGACGCCTTAGCTATTTAATGCCAAATCAGGTGCTTACACCGCAAAAAGCACAGGTGCTATTCTTGACCATCTCATCATCCGATCAATTCAGTCTGGGACCATTGTCGCTCTAGGTTCCATTGTGCAACTTGTCCTCTCCCTTGTTTGGCCAAATTCGGCCATGCAATCACCCCCGTATGTTTTGACATTGCTATATGCTCAGCTAAGCATCCCTAGGTTTTTCTTGAATGGCAAAATGTGCATACCTTTACACTGGGAGACTGACTGATATTCACAGTTTCACAGCTATGCAAACATTGTTCTTGCAACTCTCAATGATCGTAATCGCTTCAATCAAGCTGGAGCATCTGTTGTTGCAAGCAATCTCTCATCATCAACTGGTACCTTTCAAGCAGCACACGCTCAGATCAGAAGTGACATTAATCACATTGAGTTGCCAGTGTTTCAAGACAGTCAAGTCAATGCTGATGGCAAAGTAAAGTAATGTGCAATATTGGATAAGTTACTGAATGAACCTTAGGTTTCAAACTTGGCTTACGATCATTCCATCTGACTTTTTTGATTCAATTTGCATTGTAATAAGTACATTTTGTATGGAATGACAAACAGGTTTTCTCATCAGGAGTCTACATGATCAAAAAACAAAACACTGAGTGTATGGAACAAATTCAAGGCAAAGATTCCTTTAATGCAATCCACCATTGTTTCTGTGCCTTCTTTAAGTCTGAGTCCAGCCAGCAAATTTGAAACTTTGAGCTTCAATTAGAGGTGCACAGTCAGATGATCACTGAGTCAAAGACAGCTAGTGAGCAAGGATAAAAGTCAGCCCCAGCCTCCATTGGACATGGAGTCTGGTGCCATTTCCATTTGAGAGACTCCTCAATTGGGGAGTCCCTGCACTGATAAACTCCTGGTGTCAATTCCAATTCCTAGTCATAATTAGAAATTGCATCTCCCATTTGTCTGGCATTGCTGTGACTCAGCTGACTCAGAGGAAACCTCACCTTCTCTGAAAAATCTGAGGAACAGCATCAGCCAAAATCTAATCAACCCAGTTTTCATTGACACTGACTTGTCACACAGTCAAAGTGTAGTCAGGGCAAGTTTGCCAACATTTCACCATTGGTTTGTCCTTGTATTGATACAGGACCTGCCATTACTCACAGCAGGTCTGAGAAGCTAGAGCCATGTCATGCTATATTGAATGAATGAATATGGTGGTATGATGCCTCCTCACCTTTGTCCATTACTCAGGCCAAACCCAAGCAAGTTGTCTATAACCCTCTGTGACCACATATTTGTTTCTTGGTTCTGGCCTTCATCAGCAGTCCTGGTATACAGCATTTCATAATATATTTAATGGCAACATGTACTATCTCTCAGTGTATGGAAATGTCAGAAATCAGTTTGGTTATGTTCCCATCACCTAAGTGATAGCAGGTTTGGCTACTAAGCCACACAAATATAGCAACTATCATATATTAGGATTTTCCAAGTATGGGTGAGAAGAGTCGTGAAGCAAAAGTCAAATAACAGCATTCATCTTCTGTTGTTACAGTGATTGTCAAAGATGGTAATATTCAGACCTAGTACAGCTTAGATTTTGATCATAGTTTCAAGCAGGTGCTTTGTTTTTCCAGCAGGGAGGAATGTAAAAGGCTCAACACTTACCAGCAAATATAGTCCAGCTCTGTGCAGCTGCCATGCATGATTCTTGGAATGTAACCTAAAATAGTTTGTCTCCAAAGCCAAGGGGCTGCCGGAAATAGAAACTGTCATGAGGTAGGTACCCCTACCGAGCTCACTTAAAAAATTTTTCTGATGCATCTCAGAATAGCTTTGCAGTGGTCCATATCAACATATAGAGTACAGAGCAACATTCCATAGCTTATTACCTTGTTACAAACAGTGCTCTGAGGCTCAGAGCCCAACAGGGCATCGGCCTTTGGGATTAAGTAGTCACACCGTGCTCGCTTCCAGACCTCTTAGCTGTGCTTCTCCTTTGGGCTAGGTAGACTTTTCACAGATGAAAAGGTATATTCTGTCTTATAGAGAGCTGAACTAAGGCAGACAAGGGGGTGTCAGCAACTCAGCAAAATACACAGGGTACCAATGGAAATTTCGGCAGACTAAGGACCCTCCCTCCCTCCAAAAAAGGAAATTTCCCAGCACATGACCTTCTAAATTTGGATTTCCCTCCATTCAACTCATTCCAGCTTAAATTAGCAGCATTTCATGAGCATAAACAACTTGTTTATGTACAATACTACCTAACAGCTGTGTTTCAATGACATTCTGAACCTTTAGACTTGAGTCAGTGACACCACGTGAGCAAGGGGATGTCGGCCCGGGACTCCCAGATATAGGGTTGGTTGGTTGGTCGGGGCCAAGAGGTCCTTAAAAAAAAATTTATGTAACCTCTCCTAAGCCTTCCTCAGTGGCTGTAAGCTTATTCGGTTCATTTTGTTTGCATTAGATTGTACCCCTTCAGCTCTGAAAGCCATAGATGCAAAGCACAAGACCTGGAGACTCTACTCCAAGCCTGTGAGTGTGGAGAAACTATCACTGAGGAAGATTTCAGACTGGATGATGGCCAACTATACATCAGCTGCAAGGTCAGAGGCTGCGAGACACGCTATGTAAGTTTCCCATGTGCACAGCTAAAATGGTTCTTACATTCAGCAGTATCACCTAGATTGTGTCAAACTGCCTTATCCTGAGCAGAATTGGGTTTGCAATGCATGTGAGGTGGCAAGAGGTGGTAAAAGACGACGAAAATGACATAGTTTTGGTGTAGTGATACGTGAGCATTGTTTAAAACCTACATTACCATATATAGTAATATATTCTCATCTGCCAACGGTCAGTTGGTTGACAGCCTATGGTCCTTTAAAAAAAATCGACCCTATATCTTAAATTATTTTCTGGGGGACCCCTTGCATGTGAGATTGTCACAGCTCACCATGATATGACATCTGCTCTACAATCTAGCCATGACCTTCCCAATGGTATAACTTGGTTAGACACTACTTTTGTGAGCTATTTACCTCATTCTGAACTGTTTCAGAGCCTTAGAAACCTTGTTTGAGGTGGTGTCAAAATAAAAATTTTGGCTGACCCAGGACCCCTCCCTCCCCCCACCCTGTGTGTCAGGCCGCATTGCTAACACCCCCTTGAAGGCAGAGCAGAAACATCCTGAGCATCTTGCTACTGAAGACACCGAAAATTTCACCTGTTGCCCTGATTGTGGGGAAGTTGTCAGCTTAGGAAGAGGTGGGACAAAGACAGGAAACTTGGAGAAGCACAAGCTGCATCAAAAGATGTTGTTGCCCTGGGGTAGAATTCATGGTGGGGGTCTTTCCTTGTGAGCTCAAAGTGGTTGGCGACATAAATTGAACTGTCAACTCAGGAACTAGGCAGGGAATCATACCAAAAAAGGGAGATCAATCCCAGCACATGACCATTTAGGTAGGTAGGTACCCCCAGACTCAACCTTAATGAACAAATCGGGATCGTGTGTGGCAGTGTAATGCCGGTAGCCCCTTGTCCAAAGCAAGGGGGTATCAGCATTGCAATAAATTACACTGGGTGCCAATAGAAATTTCAGCCAACCTAGGACCCTCCCTCCCTCCAAAAAAGGAAATTTACTGTCACATAATCAGCTGATTTTAGATCTTTCTGCTCATAACATTATCCCATAGGTATTTAGTACTAATTTAACTCTAAATTTATGTGCTATTCAACCCAATGGCTCTGTTTGACATTGTTGCAGGAGAGTGTGTTCTGTTGGTGGAACAAGGGGTACTTGGTCGGGTGAAAATGTGAGCTGTAAAGGACATCAGGAAACCAGGTTTTGACTATGTCGTTCCCTGCCAAATGCGGGTAGATGCCTGTAGACGCCATTGCTAGTGATAATTAATGCTGAGCACCCAGTAGCATCACATAGCCTGCATAGTGTATGGTAGTATACAATAATATGTCAGTAGCTTGTAATAGAATTAAGTATATTACAGCGACATACTGATAGTAGTATATGACTTCGACCCCAACTAAAAACTCTTCTCTCTTGTGTTTAGCTTTCAAATGTATGTTTAGCAAGTGTCTGAAGAAGAAGAAATCGTTGTGCCACAGGTAAGGATTGAGATAGAACGAAAGCACCTGATCTAGAACATTGTAGGAATCCCACCTTGGGTTTACAACTTGCCCAAACGACGGGGAAAGGTGGCAAGTTCGGACAATATCTGTTATGGGGATGATGGATGAATACATGACATGTTGGCGGGTGGAGATGCTGGTTTGGTACATGCCAACTTCTGAGAGTGTGTCAAGTTCACGGAAGGGTTTGTACCAGTTCACATAGGCAAGTGGGTGAGGAAAGGTTCTGAGTTGGGGAGGGAAGCGAAAGAGAACACGAACACGAGCTGCATGTAGACCTATCATTCATTAGGTGAGTATCCTCTACACTGAATTCGATACTATACTTACCATCTAAAGGGCCTTTAGATGGAGTTCGCTCTGCCACCCATACCAGTACCGTACTTGTCTTTGCTGGTGTAGCTGGCCTATAACCCTTTGCTGTATTAGATTCTGGAATGGGACACGTCACTTGAACAACATCCTTTCTCTGCTCTGATTCCGCTTCTCTGACCTTAGGAAGCTCAAGACTAAAGTTTTTGTATACAGCAATCCGTGAGTCACTGGTCAGAGTGGTGGAGGGGACAATACACTGTGATTCCATGAAATGGTCCAAGTACCACAAGAAGTCAGGTGCATTGTACTTCTTGGATACAGCGGAGATTTGGAGGTTTGGGAATGGTGGCCTCAGGGCGATTTGGTAAGGCTTCTTTTCTCCTTCATCACCTCCTTGTCTTTGTCTTTGTCTCCCTCATCATTCTCATCATCCTCCTCAGCATCTGCATCAAGACCTTCAACAACATAACCAGGTACTGCCCACTGGAGATAAGAACTGAACTGTTGCACTGCTTCTTGCCTTGACAACCACATTATCATTTGTACAGTGAAGCTGCGCTTGTTTGAAGCCCGATACCCACACTTTGCAAGATCAATGTGAAGGTGTTCGGTTGCCTCTGTGTTGTACCCATCGGCAGTACCACGAGAACGAATGGTGTCAACATAGTGTTTGATGTTGTGAAGCTTGCTGATATTGAAATGCATACATATCTGCAGTTCCTCGAAGATGTTTTTGTGCTTATGGAACTCAGCCCATGCCTTGTCAAGTGCTGCAAGAGACTTGTCACAGTGGACTTCAAAATGCGCATAGTAAATGAAGTCCTCGATTGCACGGACTGCACGAACAACATTATCATCAACTACCCTGATGATTGTACCCAAGAAGACCTTCTCCATGGCTTTATACTTGGCTCCTGTCCATTGCGAAACAAGCGAGATGCCTCATTTGAAGTGACAAAGGGAAGGGTGATGTGACATTGTGCGAAATCGTAAGTCAATAGCTTCTTTCCCACTTCCCTCATCTACCTCAACACTCTCAACAGCCCATTTCGTGACGTGGTCTGAGAAGACACCTTTGTGTAGCTGATGAAGAAGGTCGGGGGTCATACAAGAGAAGATGTTGCAATGGGGTAAGTTCGCCCAGAAAGGATCAATTGGATGGAGGTTCTGATCCTTGAATTCCCTGGGATGTAGACCCTTGGATTGTTTGGAGAGGGTGTGGAGAGTCTTCTCAGGGTCTCAAAGAACAGAATTCACTGGTGAGCCACGTTCCTTGGGGTTAACAAGGCATTTGGGACAACTGTTCTCTTTACAGCAACAGACGAGACACTGCTCCGGGTAGTCTGCAATGTATGCAGCAAGAAGAGGGTATACCCGACGCACCCAGCCATCCACACAGCTCATCTTCACACCATCCCATCCAGCCTGCTCCAAAGGACTAAGAATCAACTGCATACAGTCATGAAAGAGCTGATACCCTTCAACTGACCAGTGGTCTTTGGAGAAGCACTCGAGCTTTGATACTGGGAGATACCCAAGAAGAATATAAGCATGGGAGGAGGGTTTTCGGCGTATGCTCTTGGCAATGTTTCCAAGTGTTAGGTATACAGGCCATGCCTTCTTATCACCACTGAAGACTGACAGGTTGGTTTGATTGGTGGCTATGATGATAGAGCCGATAGTAGCACCATTGGGCAGAAGCTTCTATTCGCATCCCAGTGGTAAGTATTTGTGTTCAACAGACGACCATCTTCTTACCTGAATGTCCCACCACCAGTCTGCGCTCCACATTTCATGGTATTCACAGTTTGTTCCATTGCTGTTGTGAAAGTACTTCTCTGGGGCGTAGGATTGATGATCATGAAAAGATGGATTCTCGAGGAGTTCAGCAATGCATTCAATAGGATTTCAATGCCAGAGCTCCAGTATCCCTGTTATTGGCTTGTCCTTGGCATTTTTAAGGTCCCCCTTTACTTCAAGTGACGTACAATGGAATTTTGGACCTCGTGGAAGAGCATTGATAAATTTCAAGAAAGAGCGACTGGATTGGTATGGAGGGTTAACATCAGTACGTATCTGATATTCTGGTGAGGACAAATCAGTTTGACAGCTTGCGCATACCTTTTTCAGCTTTAGGAAGGAATCGATCTTTTTCTGACTAGCCCCTGATTCCATTAACCAACGCGCTAACTCCCAATCTTCTTTACTTTGAAAAGGCCCCCATGGCTCCTGGTCTGCCTTCTGTTGCTCTTCACAGAAGCGCTCAAATGTTGTTTGGCAAGGCGTAAGTTTTTTCCCTGCCTCTGCTGCTTCAGGGAATAGCTGCACCCAGAGAAAATGAGGATCATAAACTGAAACTGGATCATTGGATGCATCATCATCTACCTCCTCAATTTCTGTTCAGCAGCGCTTTAAATTTTTGGAACCTTGATTTGGTTCAAGTGGTGTGTCATCAATGAAAACCTCTGGCTGAGGCTCAAAAACCATATCAAGTATAGGCTCGTCATTGTCGTCAGGCATGAATTCTGGTTCTGAGGGATGCATAGAGGTCAATTCATTTGGGAAGTGATCTTCCTCAGACAGCTCGGTGTCACTGATGGATGCATCCAAGCTCTCAGCTGCAAGTTTTGCGGCACGGCATTGACAAGCCCGAGCTTGAGCCTGGTGAGATTGCATGCCTTTCTGTGTTCATTGTTGAGCTCCGCATACTTCACAGATAAACATGGTGGTGTGCAAACCGCAAGTCCGATTAGTTGTGACTTTGTTGATTTGTTTCAGCTTTGTTTACATTGATCGCCTCCTTTCCTTGAACCACCATGGCCATTGTGCAGGATTCTGACTCTGATGAGGATTCATCTGCTATCCAGACTAGTAATACGCAGCCAACGACCCAGAAAGGTATCTACAAAGCAGCAACACCTTAGTTCGTTCACTTCTTCATCCATGTTTTTCGTGTTGACGAATGCATGTAGATACCGCTGCTGAGGAGACAGCACAAGCAAAACTGGCCTGTCTTCAAAAAGAAAATCGCAAGCTAAAAGAAGCTGTGAAAAAATCCAGCCAACGGCCAGGTAAAAATTCTCATACTTAACTGGTGGTGCTCACCTGTAATAGCTCAACTGCACACGGATGATGATTATGAGAGTGAAGAAGCCACAGAGCCTCCTAACATTGCCTTCTCTTCTTCGGTAAGTCATATCTTGTTTCCTTGCTCATGCTGAAAATACACTTTCTAGATCATGCCAATGTCAACTGTGACCTCCAACACTCCACCTAGGCTTGACCTATGTCATGTGAATATGACAGGCAGGTCTGGCGTTGCTAGAGCTAAGGCGGACAAAATCAGACCCTCAGCTTTTTGCATTCCTCAGTCTCTGCAGCCTTCACCACCCAGTCCTGCACATATAGAAGAGCAAGACAACGAGACTGCACCTAGTTCTCCTTCGCCTGAAGGTACCAACAGAACTTCTACACCCCAAACCGAGTCCATTCGAAAATGGTCTACTCCTTCAATGGCAGTATCTGTCCCAGACCCAAAGCGTAAATGTCCTAATGCTGACAGTACAGAAGGAGCAGATGCAAGGGTGATGCCCAATTTTTCCTGTACCTATGTGGAGATACAAGGGCAGTGTCCAAAGGCTGCCAACTATGATGATGTTGGGCAGGCGCTAATTCTTCGAGCAGTACATGACTATGAAACTCGTGTGGTCACCATGAATGCTTTCCCTGACCATGTGCTCCAGGAGAAATGGGTACGATCCTGCTGGAGAGGTGCTCTTCGTGTTGCCAAGGAGGAGTATATGTTAACGGATCGTATCAAGCGCTTAGTATGACATCATTTGTGGTATCACATGTTCTAAAATCCATCCTAGATTAAGAGCTGAGGGAGTTGTGTTCGAGGTGACTTGCTTGGAACAGTTCAGGTGTCTGTTGCTTCAATGTATGGGCTTGTCATATCTTCTAACTCAAAGTTTGTCAAGGCCAACAAAGTCCTCTTTGAGAAATTGAGCAACAACTCTGGATTTGCATACAAAGTAAGTGAATAACAATCCGTATACATTACTTAACTATTGTTTAGGATCTTGAGCAGTGTTGAGGATATGCAGAACATCCAATCTTTTCCACAATCATTGAAGCTGCGTGGTTTGATCAAAGCTCAAACTCAACTGGCGTGATCTTTGAGAAGTACTTCAATCCAATCTCGCTTGAGACAATGGCCCTATCAATGGCAATGGTAAGCCTACTTGACTAGTTTTCACCCCCTAACAGTCTATGTAGATCAATTTCTGTATTGAAGAGTTTCAGACTGGTATCAGAAAGCCGAAAAAGTTCACCAAAGAATCTGAGATGGCAAAATACATGAAGTTTCTGGGTGATTTGGGAGAATGGGCTGATTGTTCACCCTCAGTGACACTCAAAATCCGTGAATGTCTCTATAAGAAAGCAAGGTAAGTCCTCGATTAAGTACTCAAGTATCAAATTCCTGAGTTTTTGACAGAAAAGCGGCTGGTGTTGACCTTGCATCTGATATAAGCCATCATGTTACTGAAGAGGTGAAAGCCCGGATGCGAGCTGAGCTGGAGGGTAGGACTGGTGAGACTGATTCTGAAGATGATGGCTAGACAATAGTAGTGCTGTAATTCAGGATGCTGCATAAAAATGCTATTCTCTTTGTCACTATTGGACCCTAGGTGCCTGGTTGGACTCCATAGTATATAGTAGATACCATAGCTGGTTAGACTATGTTGAACTACCTGTTGCTATCAAGACATAAGTGACTACTATATGTAGCTACCTACCTTAAGTGATGACTACAGAATGCTACCTAGTACTATGTAAAGCTGGACTTTACTACAGGCCTACAAGGACTACGTAGGATCAATAGAGCAATGTAGCCTTGCCAGATTTTCCTGATGGAGGAACAGGAATGAGGCTGGTATGGGGGCTCAGCTCGTTTACTGGTACCTGGAACTGTTAGTATGACTTACTAAATACTCACTCTAGTCGTGGTCCACTGAATCCTCTTCAGATGGACGTGCTCTGGTTCTCACTTGCTCGACTTGGACACTTGTGGCTCTGATCAAAAGCTGATTGATTATGTAAGAGAATACAAACATGGTAAGTAAGCCTAAATAGAGACCATGTGGGGTATTCCCACCTTCCTACACCTCAGAATACTAGTACTGCAGCTCAGCTATGATATCATGTTGCTACAAGCCATAGAGAGTGGCCAGATCTCCATATAAGGGTGAGCAGAATCCATGACACCAGGGGTGCTAGTAGTTTGTATTCCTTGGTTCAGTTGGTGAGTAGGTAATCAAAAGAAAAGATATACTAGTGAAATATTCAGTATGTAGAGATTTATTGGTAAGGTGAATATTTGGTATGAGTTGAGTTGTAATAACAGAATGGAGTTGAAATGGTATATCAAGCACTGAATTGAATTATTGGGTATTGGGAAAGGGTAACCATAGACATGAGCATATTCCTAGATCCTAAAGACAGTCAGTAAAATCAGTATGAAAATGATAATGAGGCTAAAAGGGTATGGGAAGGGTGTATTGACCAGTGGGTCATACCACCCTACCACAACATCATTCAAGCAGAGTTAGCTGTGACACCACGTGAAAATATGATGCTCAACACAACATTACTCTACAAGCTCATTCTGACTCTAGATATAGTAAGTCATCAATTTATTAGCTATTACAAGCATTTTGAAGGCATAGAAATTGTGTTTGAGGCTGTGTTCAAACAGAAATTTTGGCTGACCTGGGACCCTCCCCTCCCCTTACCCTGTGTCTTGGGCTGCATTGCTGACACCCCCTTGCTCCAAAGATATTGACTTACAGCATCAACACTGCTACCCTGCATCAATAGTGGCCAGGCAGTCAGATATCCCCTGTCTGTAGGCTCAATTATACTTGTCATAGTCAAATTATAGGCTACCATGGAAGAGGAAATATCCATACCTGTATCCTCCAGAAATCTGTTAAAATGTAAATACCAACAGCCAGTTGCCCATCATAGCTTGACAATCAATTGAGTAGGGTGGCTTGAGTATCAAGCCTGCCAAATTTATATACAAGGAGGGGGATCAGCAAAATGTAGTTCAACTTTTCATTCAACTTTTGAGCTTTTGGCATCCAGCTGGTACTAGCATAGGCTAAAATGCTTGAATTTTGAGATTTTATTATAGTCTGAGAACTTTTTGGCCTTGGACACATAGGTTTTCAACTTATCAACTTATCAACTTTTTTGGGACTTTCATGGCTTGTGGGGACTTGTATGGACTTGTACAAGTCCCCACAAGTTGAACTACATTTTACTGATAGGGTTCAGCACTTTGAATAGTGAAATTGTTGACCATGTCTATGACATTGGTAAGGATCCACTAGACAAATAAGTGTGCATAACCATTTGGCCAAACCTGCTGATTAATAGACCCTGCGGTACATGGTGACAGGCAAACCTTGCTCAGTACCGCTATATGCAACATTAAGCTCCGTGCCATATCTTCCGGACGCGATTATGACTTTGGTGGTATTTGCAGCCACCGAAGTGAGAAACTCGGGAGTACATAACACTCTTGTATCCGCTGGGAATTGCGACAACAGAGGCAAAGTGAATAGCAGAAATGAGAAGAGCTGCAAGATTGAAGTGCATCACGTTCTAAAAGGCAATCCCCTGTTCAGAGACTCCTAAAAATGCTGCTGACTTTATACGCTACGGAAGGGCAAGAAGTCGGAAATCTCCGATGTGAATGGCGACTCTAGACATTCTGGCTGCTGGATCTAGAAGTAAACGACCATACAAGTGCCACAGAAACACAATGAAACCCACGGATTGGGCATGTGAAGTTCCATTCCCATTCGATACATCTATCCATCGTGATCAACTAAATCTGGAGTCACTCGAATTTAGTAAGGGTACGAAGAGCTTCCGAGGCTGTTTATATTATGACAAGCTACTACCAGAAATAAAACCCAGAATTTTTCAGAATTAGAACTCTGAGGAGTGAAGTAGAGCATCAACCTCAATTTTACTCAAAATGACACATACAAGAGTCTCCTGCACTACTCAGCTGTGATACAAAGTAAATCTAGGTTGAAAAGAGACGGGTTGAAAGGAAAGAGTTAATCAAAGAATTTCTATTACGCACAGTGGTGTTCCATCGCATACATGTACAATAGTGTGGAAGGACAAAATTCGCCGCTGACAGAAAAAGCCAGTAGGATGGCGGAAATGTGTAATGCATGCCAGCCCAGTCAATAGTCATATGAGCTACTTCCAGCATTCTCGCTCCGACAAGGTCATCAATCCTTATCACTTGTATACTAGAAACATACGCATTAGTGACATTACATTCTAGTACACAAATAATAGTTGCTGCTGGCACTTCCATGCGACACGTCTCAGCTCAGATTTCCAGATTCGGAACAAGCGTGACTCGGAGTGTTCCCCAACCTATCCTTCACCTTATACGAGCTCCAGGACAACTGCCATACTTTGTTGTATACTTTGATTTTGCTAGAGACTGTATACACTGGCAAACTTTTGATGGAAATTGAGTCGGCTGACTGTACGCTAAGTGCATAGTGCCTACCCATTTCCAACACGTTCTACGGTAAATCTGGGACACATCATGTCACCACCACTATGTAAAGGGCGGGAGATTGAGGTGCGCGCCTTTCACAGTCGGGTTAAGTATTGTCTAAAGAACTGTAAGGATAATTGATTTGACATCATAATAATCATAATCATCATACCTTCTACTTCGCAAGATGTGTGTTTGAAAAGATCCAAGTACTACGTGTACATGACAACCCGATCTAAGAATGACAGGTGGGTTCTTTCGCTTCAAGATACTGCCTAGAGATAGCATTCTCATTCACTTCCAGCATACTTTCTTGATTTGTTGGTGCAAAGTGTATGTTATGCGATGGAGGGATTGAATACTCGTCTGTCGATTGATTATGTGAACGTATTACTATGAGATTGAAAGCAATGCCTATGATTGGTACTTTCTGCACATGTAAGTCAGTGGGTTGATGAAGACGAAAAGGGACAAAGAATTTACAAGGTCGGAGGAGATGTAAAACACATTGGAGTTGGTGAGATAAATGAAAAAAGTCACGACGGTCGAAGTGGTGTAGAGTAAGCCAGATTCGACGATGATTCGGATGACATTTTGTAATACAGAGTGTCTGGGCTTGGAGGATGCAAGTGGATCACGGTTCCAGTACTCTGCTCGTTTTTGTACAAGCCAAATGCGAAATACGATAAGAGCTTCAGAAAAAAGTGTTCGAATTAGCAAAATTTCAGGTCGTGATACGGAACTCTTTACAGGTGGTAAGTGCATTCAGTGGTATGGTGAGGGAAAGGTATGCAAGGAGAAACGGTTTGAGCTTGCTTGCAATGACTAGTGAATTGGCTTGAGTTGAGGCAGAAAGCCAAGCGGCCACTGCAGCACAACTGATATCAGCGAACCAAAGGAGAAGCGGAACCATAATGATGAGATATTTCTTTCCCCATACAATCCAGCACCGATAGATCTGCCAGGCAATGAGTAAACGGCGATCACACCGCAAGCACGTACGAGAATGCCATCGCCTACGAAGATAGTTATGTAAGCCGTGGCCAGCTGATTGGCATCAATTTTTATTTCGTCGAAGTTGAAGCAGATAAAAAACCTTTGTAAGATTCGCCCAATCCGAAACCGAGTCGATGACTTCTAGCGTGTTACCAGGTGCTACACACTGCATTAAGGCTAGATAGCTCCGACGCATTCCGAGGGCTAGTCCCAATGTTGAAGCAACCGAGAGTGTTATTGTAGACACCAAAATAGGCCAATGGATTGCATTCCAGGGCCTCGGTCCGGAATTCTCCCACACTAAGCATCGAAGGCATAAGAACAAAGTCGGGAGATAGAGACCATAAAATATGGATTGAAGGAAAACTGCCAGTAGTTGTGCTTCATCAATGCTGAGAGACATGAACGGGGAACGGGCAAAGACATCTCAGGGTCTCGGATATGTACCAAGGCTGAAGCGCTACACTATGACAGATCGGCAGATTGGCATCGATGCTTATCCCGTATGACTGGGAACCGCTGCCAATATGTCTGTTCGAAGCAATTAGTGGACAGACTTGATGATAGAAATGTATATGAATAATCTCAGATATGGAAGCAGATGACAGCTCACTGGTGTTCAGATCAGGCCTCAGGTTCCGTCCGAGGGTAGATTAATGTTGACAAACTACGAGCTGTCCTCCTCCAGCTGTTCTAGACTGCGCTAAAGAAGCTCATGCTGTAATAAGCAGTAACCCAAGACACTTCGAGGTTGGAAGCTGGAAGCCGCTCAAAATAAGTTATTCACGAAATGATAGAAATAGTGCTATTACCATCATGAAACACATTAGTTCCCAGATAGTTGAAAAGCCTCAGAAAACTCTCAACCAACTAAGCCGGACTGGAACTTGAACATTGAGCGCTAATATCAGCGTATCGGGCATGGACTTCACCATCCGGAACATTCCGTATGGCCAACAGCTACCCGGGAAAGATAGACGGGAGCATCGAGAAGGCGATGCTGCGAAAGATGAGTGGGCGTATACACATCACCTGTCCCAATGAAAAAGTGATCGTGTACGAGTATGCTAGACCCGTGACAGGCCTGACGTAGGCGTGAGGCAAATAACTGCTCGTACTTTATATTACCTATATCGCTAGGGTATAAGTAGCTGCTCGAGTAGTTCAACTGCGGACTTGCTAGTCGTATCGTGTCATCATCATCTGTAATAAATGTGATCTTTTGTCCCAGTCAACAGCATGGTGTCTTTACTGAAAGACAATGCATCTGAAGATGAGTCTGAGAGTGTCCGTCCGTGTCTGCAAGCGGTATACAATCAAGTCCAGTTAATTGCTATCTCCGAGAACGTCCGCAACATTTAGGTCAACTCAATGAATTCACAGTGTGGTTGTTCTACCAATGGAGGGGTCAAGGACATTGGAAGACAAACACGTCGAATGACTCCTATGATGTAGTGTAGCTGCTTACGAAGTTATTCTTGTGTGCAAAAGTGTCGTTTTCTCAACATTTTTTGCCTGAGATACACTTATTCCACTCTGGACACCTCATTTCAGTCATGTAGTATACGATACAATGGGGCTATTATGTAAGTTCGAATACACTAATTTAACATTTACTCTCCGAGCAACTAGACAGGTCATCAGGTACGGTGACGATGGAGTGATAAATCGATAACTAGTCAATACGGATTCGATGTTGCAGTAGGTTGCAGTTTTAAAGGATGATTATAGTTACACAAGGAAGAATTGAAAGAAGCTGTTCTTGGTTTCTCCCTCTGCTAACATGAAGGACTTGCCGAATTAGTTCTCCGGTCAAAATATGTTCAACCTTCAATTGAGTGTTTCTTACTTAAATCTACTTCTGAGCTTGATCTACACCGTGCCTGTCGAAGGAAATAACCGGCTTAAACTCGTCACCTGTGAAACCAGTAACACGCATCCATTCTTCCACAGATTTGATCCTGGAGTGAGATATTTCATCAAGCATATCACGATTAGGATACGCATTGAGGTCTTCGTGTGACACAGATGCTGTGCAAATTGAACATCAACGACCAGACAACAGCCAAAAACTCACCCCAGATCCCCCCGAAAAAGTGCGACATACTCCCCCTTAAAGTGAACACCGAATTGTCATTATCAGAAAGCTTAGCGGACCGAGGAATCATTTGATCAGATGGTATTCCCCTCATGTCAAACCAATCTTGAACTGGCAAGGGGGAAGCACGAGCCTTTTTCCCAGTGACCCTCGTGAAAGACTCGGCGAGCTCTTTGACAGTGACAGAATACATTCCCAACGAGATTTCCTTCCCAATTGATCGTGAGGGGTTATCAAGAACCCATCGCGTGAAATGGCCATATTGAGGTAAGTCAACTAGATGGATTGCACCGTCCCCAATGGGAGACTGAAATATGTACGTCCCATCGGGGTCTTTTGTGGGCAACTGTGCGGCCGACAAGGCTTCGGTGTAATAGCATCCGATGAGGATTGTCCACGGTAGCACCGAGGTCTTTTGTGCGTTGATCCAGTCGGCGATTCTCTAGAGAGGATTTAGAGAGATAATCACAGGTAGACTGTACTAACCCCAGCGGTAAGCATGTGTGAAGCTCTGAACTCCTCCGCATAGTTCTTCATCTTTGGCCAATTGGGTACACTTGAATAGATAAAACTGGAAAATGGTTTACATATTTTGAATGATCGGGGATGTATTACTCACTGTTTGACACCGGACTGTACCGCAATATCGTAGCTGAATGAAAAGTCAGACATGACTCAACGGTACTCAGAAATCAACGCGCTTACATTCGGAAAGACCAGAAATACGCGGCGCCTTCAGACATCGAGAAGTGATCTAGATTGACATATACTCCATACTGGTCTTTCATTGCCTTGCGAAGGTCTGCTTCAACCTCATATGAACCTTGGATGAGGACAACGTTTCCCAAGGCTTCGATAGACTTCGCGCCAGAGGAGTTTGCGTCCCGGGTGAGGAGCGTTACCAAGTATTTCCCGTCTTTGACAAGCTCTGGCAGTGGTTAAACATCACGTATCGAGTTAGGAGACAGTTTGATTACCTGGAACTACGGATCTGCTCTGCGCACCAGTACCACCTATAATGAGAATCTTGGTTGAGTTCAAAGACATTTCAGTTGCTTAGCTTTCCGTCGATGTCTAACCTTAAGTACCCAATTCCAGACTTCGGTGGTGGCGGTTGAGCGATGAGTGATCACTATATAAGCTTAGCAAGCGATCATGTGTGGG
Source organism: Megacollybia marginata (assembly GCA_003313965.1). NCBI lineage: Eukaryota > Fungi > Basidiomycota > Agaricomycetes > Agaricales > Porotheleaceae > Megacollybia > Megacollybia marginata. Next base: position 40,943 of record QLOY01015945.1, read on the forward strand.
TATTACGCCGTATGGGCTCGGTCGAGGCTTCGGGCCCGCGGGTTGATAACAACTTGGCTGACGGCCGGCTTATATCTTGGCTTGGCATTCGGCGACTTCTGGAATTAGATTTTATACATGCATTGAAACCTATTGAAAGCAACTCACTCAAATGAGTAATGCCATAACGTATCGTCATATGCAGCATGTGACTCAGACACCTTTGGCCACAGGACCTCTTCGGAGTCTTCCGTCATCTCCGTGATTCCAACCGTCCAAGGAGGTTCAACCTTGTGAACTCATTGACTAATTCACTTACAACTGTTCCAACCGGATTTTTTATCGTCATTGAGATAGTTAGTAGCCATGCCCGGTGACCAAAGAGAGGGATTAGTTTTGCTACTATGCTAGTGGATCCGTCGCGATTCGGAACGTCGTCAGCGACTTCAGTATCGACTCGCAGCGACTTGTCAGGCGTCAAAGGTAAACATTATCTCATGTATATTGCCCACGTCATAGTATAGGCGGTTTTTGACGTTGCCGTGGTAAAGTCTTTTTGCTAGTATTGTGTTCGTCCCCAAAGCAAGGTTTGACTGATACATCCATTCAGGCTACTGCATTTTACCTAAGGCACAGGATGGATTTGTCAGTCTTTTATTCAAAGAAAACTATGTCTTTTCGGTCAGATTCTTGACCTCATCAAGTTTTTAACTTATCCAGTGCAGATGAGTCGATGCTAACCCAAGAGTCTCGGAGTCGTGTCGTGGAGTTTTGTATTTCAGATATCTTATGCTGAAAGCCAAGTTCCAACAATCTCTAGGTCAGGCGTTAGGAAAGACATATCTTTTTCCACTCTAGACTCTAGAGCCCGATTTCATTTACTTACATCACTCACTGTACTGCTGCTTTCTGAGTGTATTGCAACGTACTCCCTCACCTCGTAGACGCATATTTATTTGCAGCTGGTCTGCAAATCTGGTGTGAGCCGAGGGTGGTCTTGAGTCCTACGTGCAATACATAAAGATAAGCCAAGTCTCCCACGATACACGACAACTTATTTGAATGAACCCTGCTACAGTTCGCATCGAGTCTGAAACCTGAGTCGCAACTTTCTAAATCACATTCAGAACAATAAACAGTTCCTCCAATGATTGTGACACATCGTGGTCTAGCGGCTCTTGGCACAATGACTTTGACAACTGGGATTTTTGGTGCAGGTTTCGAGCCAAGTAGCTGGTAAAAGTGGTTTGAGAAGGGGAGGATGATCAAAATGAAGACAATAGGTCCGTAATCCCTTGAAATGCACTTTTGTGTTTTCCTGCTGATCTCCAAGGGTGAATGTTGAAACGAGTGTTTTGCTTGGTATTGAAAACAAGAAGGAAGGCAGAGATACGCGCCCTGTAGCTTCCAAACATACTCCCCTGCATCGAGTCGTTAACGCGTTAACATTCATTCACTTCAAGTTCGCCAATAGTCATGAGGACAACAGATACTAGCCGGCCCGGCGGCTGTCGATGATTTGTTTTCAAACTTTCAGGATAGGGAGGAGCATTGTCGTAGTCGAATGTTCAATTACATGGCGTTAAAGCCGTTTTGATAACAATACACGGCTTTCGTTCACGAAGATCCTAACAACCACATTTTATACCTCCGACCTTAGCGAGCACTACCAGGAAGGAAGGAAGGAAGTCTATACAGGACTAGTGTCGGGCCACTTCCCAAAACAGGGTGCCGCTCCGCCCAACTTGATATTTAGTCTGGCCACCTCCCAAAACAGGTCAAATGCGATGCCGGATTGAGCTCTACGTTTTCCTGCTCAGTTTCTGGTACCCCAAAGCTGGACTATGAGATTTTTGAGCTCGAAAGTGAGATGTTTCGAACGTCCCATTGAGGTGTCAAGACGGGAGTAGCAGAAGAGGGCAAAAGCTAACCGTGCCCGTTTTGGAGGTCCGCTACCGTTGCCTCAGAGGTTCGTCCGCACTAAGTACTGCTCGCTGAGGCCGGAGGTATCAAAGGTTGTTGGGGATTTTCGTGCACAAAGGCCGTATATTGTTATCAAAACAGCTGTAGACAAGGACAATCACGAAGCGAACTTTCCCCATCACGTATCTGCCAACATTCGCCTTCTTTTCTCCCGTCCCTACGATAATGCCGATGGTCTCAGCACCGCATACCCTTCTCCTATCGTCAATGTGGAGTTGCGGTGATACCGAAGCTGAGCGCTCAGACGTGTCAAGAGAGGGGTTGTGCGGACCAGGAGATATGGATTGAATAGAGAGGGAATGGGAGACAAGTATGTTGCAGAGAAGGTCTGCGGTAGTAGAGACGGAAGCTGAACATGCAACGAGAGGATGAGGTAGGTTACATTCTATTGTTTGATGGTTGAACGAAAGAAGGAGTAGAAGCCAAGCGGGGCGAGAAGCAAGCAAGAAGACCTTTCGCCTGAAAGCTCCGATGCTAAGACTGGGGCAGTCGAGCTAATTACAGCATATATACAGCTGAGTTACAGAGCCTTGTTGCAATACTGACTTTCTGAGAGCACAGTGAGGAGTGCAGACAAAAGAAAGCTCCTGCAACAAAACGGCCGGTCCGATGATGACGTAACTATTTCCGACGTCGGGAAATACAACTTCCTTCTGCTTGTCATTGTCATCTCTCTTTCCAGGCATCGGAAGCTAGTATGCCTTTCACTTCCAATCATAAAGTTAATTGGCTAATCCTCTCCGCGCCGCACAAACCTTGTAAGTTGTGGCAGAGTACTTGTTGTGGAAGACCAAGGGGCTACCGGACCGAAAATCCCGGACCGGACGTTGGTAGGTAGGTCCAGGTCGAAGGCTCTAAAAATTTTTCTTAACATACATCCCAAATGGCCTGCAATGTCAATACAATGTATCCAAAAGGCTTCTAAACCATATAAGCTGTACAGAACAGCAAGGGCATAGACTCCAGGTGTCTGATTCAGACATATGTTTGCACATTGCCAAACTTAGCCAAACTGGTCTAAATATATCCCAACAGCCATTTCGGGGCTTGACATTGATTATATGACCCAAATGTTGACTATAATGTATCTTATTGTTAATAGTAACTCACTAGAGGTCACAGTTTTGGAGACAGCTTGATGGGGGCAAACACCAAACAAAGGCGGGTATGGGTGGTGGGCGGAGTTACCAAATTAGGCAAGTCACGTGACCCACAGGTAGGTAGGTTCCCTCGGTAGGGCCTTAAAAATTTAATCGACGTCCGGTACCTTATTTTTTTTCCGGTACCCCCTTGTGGAAGACTGGATCAAGTGCGATATGGAGATCTAGGATGGGATATCTGGAGTTCAAATCATATTATTGTCAGGAATAAATGTACCATAAGAGAACTTCATCTTGACTGAGCTACAATTCTACTACAACTTTTGTTGCCGAAACACCCGCTTTCAGCTTATCAAATCCATCCTGGATTTTATCTAACCCTTTTCCAACAACCAACGGATCCGGCTTGGTCTTCAGCCGTCCGTTCTCCAAGGCCTCAGGCACAAAGTTTTTCCAAACGGCTTTGCCGATCTCCGGGTGATTGTAAAAGATAGCTAAGGATATAACTAAGCCAGAGAGATAAGCTTCAACTCGCAACAATACCAAAGACGTACAACTCTTTGCCTCGATGCCATCCGGTAGATCCCCAGGCGGATGAAGAACAGATGCAACGAGCCCTTTCCCTTCAACCGCTTTAAGAATCTCAGCACTCTTTCTAACTGTATCATCATATCCAATAGCATCGTATACCCCAACGAGCTTAGTCTGACGGTCTTTCAACGCAGTCACGATGTTCTTCACGACATCCGGCTCTGAGTAATCGAAAACGTTGTCCACACCGAGAGACTTGACAAAGTCGAAATTCCTCTTCGAAGCAGTCGCAAAGACTTCAACTCCTGAAGATAACGCTAATTGAACGGTAGTACTTCCAACAGATGATGCAGCACCCCAAACTAACAACGTGTGCTTTCCTCGATCCGGGCCTGATTGTAACGTCGCAGATGGAAGAGGAAGTCCAAGTAGTTCAGGGAGATAAAGTCCGGTAGCAGCAGTAGAAATCGCCTGAGGAAGCACACTGCCCTCTGCATATGAAATCTTGGAAGGAAGGGGAGCAGCACACATCGAAGGAACAGTAACGTATAATTGAAATGCACTGTGCTTCTGCTCGCGAGTTCCGAGTCCTGGGGCATGGCTTGACACGTTCAAATGTGCGGAATTAAACGTAAAGATGGACATACGCAATAACCCTCTGTCCCACTTCGAATCCTTCAACATCTGAACCAACTTCGACGATATCGCCGGCAAGATCTTCGCCTAAAATAATGGGGTAGGCCGAGGCATCAATGAAGCCTCCTTCCTTCTTGGCATCTCCCTAAAGAAGCTTAATGTCTGCCGTAGTCGGTGCATCACAGTCATACCTGGATTTTCCAATCCACTGGGTTGATAGCAACAGCTCCTGTTTTGATGACGATTTCACTAGCCTTGGGATGTGAATATGGAGCGGAATCAACTGTGAGAGGGTTGGCTTCCGGCCTGAGAAGCCAGGCTGCTTGGTTGGTAGGGCTCATCTCAAATTTGGGGAGGGGGGGTTAGTGAGAAGGTGACTGGTTTCAGGAGTACTTATATCGAGGAATTTAAACGCTTAATCCCGCGCCTGGGCCCGTCTGATCGGACCAACTGGCTGTGATCAATCGATCTGATCTGTCACGTCACCCTTCAGCGCTAAAGCCATCACGGCGCCGCAGGACCGTGACATCGTCTCTCTCTCGTTCTCCCGTTGCATTAAAAATAACAGACTGGGAAGATTTATATACTATAGAGAAGATGTAATATGTAACTATGAGAAAGATGTAATGTATGTCTGAATATTCCACAATAATGATAAAATCCTGCCAATTTAGTCCTGGTTCCGACTGTTTTCCATCAGTCTCAATTGGGTTTTGAAGGAAAAAAGACTCGCTAATTGGAATGGGGGGTCCATATGTAGTTTAATCAATATCATTCCTCAGATTTGTTGCGTTCGGCCAGAGCATCCGACATTCTCCATGAGGACTGCTCGGCACACTCCGCTGGGAAGATTATCTTGCCACTGTGAATGCAGATAGTACAGCCTCGAAAGAGTCCAATCCGGCTTTCGCACTGTACATGTATCCGACTGCATTTGGACTTCAATTTGTAAGCAAGACAGAACTGCGACGTATCAAATCATCTCATCACCAAATCAGCAGGTGTGATGTTGTTTTGTTTATTATGTGATCTTCACCCATGCTCATGCGTCCTTATTTCCCAGAGCTAATGCGGCGTTTTTATGTTCACCCTTACTCTATCATCCATGCGGGCAAGCCTCCTTTCATTTTAGATAAACAAACAAGAGCTCGAATTCAGCTGAAAAAGCTAGCGGCTAGACATGCATCTTTCCATGAGTAATCTAGTGCATTGGTAGCATTTCGAACGAGTGGCTGTTGTAAAACAACGAGAAACTCTGACTAACATGCAGAATATGCACTGCTTCATTGTTCCTCGAGCTCTAGAGCAGTTGGTAATATAGAGAGTCAACCGAGTCTGAACCAGATCCTGGAGTGATTTCTCAAAGCAGCCCAATCATAAATGTCAAGCTTTTAGGCTCGAAGGCGTCATGTTTTACCTACATATTGATACTGTAGTTGAATGGCAAGTGCTGAGCTCCAAGCTAACGGGAGATTGAAAACGATTGGATTCTGACAGGAACATGTTCATATGGAGAGCGGCTGGACCAAATCTACTTGAGATAAGTACGTGTTCTAAGTCCTGAGACCCATGTGACTACATGGCAATCCACTTCTCGCTATCCACCGGGGTCATTCCACCAAAAGCGATCGATTATCTATAAGACTTGTCTTGATGCCATTCATATGTGAGGATAGAATTAGATCTTGTATCAGTCGGAACGTTGCATACGTATTTGTGAAACTTCTCGGCCACTCATCACCGACTTTCAAACCCTATGAAATGCAATCTGTCCTGGTCGAATGATTGATCAACTTTTGCTTCGAGACAACTTTTGAATTATAACTCTCAGTAGACCTCACAAGGAACTTTCACTCAAGTTGATTTTGATCGGTGAAGCGGGCTTTCCAGAAAGTAATTTCTACAATTCTGTACATCCGAGCGATGCAATATCTACAGAGTCCAGCGGAAGTCTCATGGCTGCGAGGACACTCGCTTTCCACGGTTAGCGGCAGCTTTCATGCTCTGTTTCGCTAATCTCTCCATGGCCTTGCACTGATCTAAACAGCCAAAATTCGTACCACAGTCTTGTTTACACTGTTTGATTTCTTCCGTGAGCCCTCTTACTTCAAACTGGTTGGTAGAGCGCTCGACATGTGGCACCTACACCATAATATGATGAGTGACGGCAAACCTCACGATAACAAAAAGATCCTGACATGCTCATTACGAATTTCAAGCTCTTGATAATCTAGGTCTCGTGCAAAGAGAATGTCGTCAAAGTCCAGGTTGTCTCTTTCGGCAAGGTTGTCCACAAAACTAGGTTTACGTGAATATAAATCTATGACGAGCATAAATTCCGCATACTCATTCTGTGCGACGACGAGAGCTGCGAGCAAAAGTAGTGCAGACGCGCTGGATGGAAATTTCATATAGAATGGGTGGACAGGAATTTGATATGCTGCATTCTTATACATCGTAAGGACATCCTCCAGATATGGCTTTGCCGAGTCCGCCATCGTCGGCAGTGTTTCGTGTGACACGTCACAAGCCACATCATCACTTGACACTGACCGGTTTCCGCCTTTTCCAGTAGGGACCAGCGCAGGCTGACCGTGGGTGGGTACCGGTGGGTGAGATGGGTACGGGCAGGAGGATCGACTCTATGGGTCGTCCGTGATCATCCGCAGGCTAGTCGTAGGTAGTACAAATGTATTCATGGGAATCATTAGAGTCTGAAACCTACCTGAAACGCTCGGCAGTGAATAGGAGCACATCATCACCATCATGTGCTTGGATGCTTAATCGAAATCGGCATGCAAAAAATAGGAAAAAAGGAAGGAAGTGTATTGTACATGTGCCACCAGTATAAATATAAATCTCAGTTATTCACCTCATACCGCACACAGCCGTATACTCAGGCCTTATCATGGAATCCAATGCTTTACTTCGGCGCAATATTGATGAATTATCAACTCGTAGTCTTCTGTGGCAAACTAGCGATTGATTGACAGATTCTGTCAAGGACCCAAGATGAAGTCGTACACTTGGGGTGTCGTCTCTGCCAGTGTCTCGACCCAGAATATCGTCTATTGTAGCTTCATCTGATGTTGAAGGTCCTTTCTCAGGGGGACACCTCCAAGTCAATCATCTCCAACATAACATCAGCTCCAGACCTTCAAAGCACGTGTTGCATTGGGTTCATGGGTCAATGATACCTTATACCCCCTTCTTCCACCAGAAGTTCCAGTATCTATTATGAACAATGCGACGCATCCAAAATGGGACAAGCAGCCGAGCGCTCAGAGCCGTGCTAAGCGAAAGGGAAAAGCTATTGAACGGGAGGCAACTGAGGTTATAGAAGTCGAAAATTACCAAGATTTCCTAGGGATACTTATGCCCATCAGTAATCTCAAGGTTTTCTTTTTGACTTTCTTTGCTTGCCAGCTTGTCTGCAAGCTAAAAAGTAAGCAAGTCTGCAAGGTGAAGTCTGGTAGCACAGGATTTATACTTGTTTAGTACTTAGTTTGTCATCTTTTTGAGCTTGCATACCTTTTTTTAGCTTTTCTGCTTGCTACATAGTTCATGTAATTAGTGCTTTTTTGAAAATCGAACCTACCTTGTCAGCTTGCCACTTTCTGGCCTTTTTTGCCTTTTTTTGCCTTTTTTTACCTTGAGCAAGGCGTGACAAGCATTACTAGAAAATCCTGATGGCCTTGATAAGCTTTGAAACTCTACGTAATTAGGTCCATCGGGGTCTTTGACTTGCCCTTAGTGGGCGCAGGTGGATTCAACATAGCACCGTAGCAACTCTATGACGTATGATTTTCGAGTCCTGAGCACAGGTATTATTACACTAGAAACACTTTCTTATGAATTCTTTCTTACATAGTCATAATAGGTTCTTAAGCGCTCAGGCACTGATACGTGATGACCGGTCGACACTAAGCATTCTTGAATGCTGTATGCATCATATAGCGTCTGTGAGCACAGGTATTATTACATACAGTAGAAACCTTCTAATTCTTTCTTAGTCCTAATAGGTCTCAAGCGCTCAGGCACTGATACGTGATGACCGGTTGACACTATGAGCATTCTTGAATGCTGTAAGCATCATATAGCCTCTGGACAGGTTTGATGTCTGAACTTCATCCTCATTTACAATGAGTACAATGAGTAGAGATGATACACAGCTATAAATTACAAAAAAAGTAGAAGCTAACGATACAGTCTTAAGAATAATATTATGTAAAGTCCTTCGATTACCGACTATATCGTTGGCATGATTTCAGGTGAAGCTCCCATAATCCATTTCCTAAAGCACTGAATCCCGCAAATCCTGTATAGCCAAGAAGAGCATCGACGTTTCGTATTCCTTTCCTCCTTTCCTCCATAATCAATGCTTCCTTCTCTTTCAGCTCAATGTGACTCGGTCGTAATCCTGGCCGTGTATTAAGGCTCAGCGTCTCCAGCCGTCTGTCAAACGCCTGCCTCGATGACTGCGCTGTTCCTTGGAGTCCTTGTCGAAGAAACGAATGAATATCGCCCAGGACTCGTCCAACCGTGAGGTAACTAGGATCACCCTCCTTGCAAGAAATGCGAATCTGTCTGTTTCCAGCGCGCCTTATCACCACTTGGATTTCTTTAAGTCGTGGTTCACAAGCCGATTGGTTCCTGTAATCGTTGATAAGACGACCAATCTGCTTGCTATTGAGGGACAAGTCCAAGTTTAAGCATGTCGCAGAGTTTTGCTTTATCACGCCAGTGATTTCAAGTTCGAGAGGCAGCGGTTTCGTGGACATGTAGGGTGCCTGGGGTGTTGGAACGTCTTTGTTTGATTGAACATGATTCGGAGCGTATGAGAATGATGAATTGCTGTTTTGCAGATCATGAGCAAGAAGCAACCGCGCACAAAGATTTCGTACGAAGAGACTGAAGCAGCTTTAAACTTCATATCAGCTTGGTCTCCAAAATTCTGAACGACTGGATCCCATTTGACATGTTTAGATGAGGTATCGGAGCCCATGGAGACTTGGGAGGTGAAAGAAACTGGTCCGCAGCAGCCACGAGTCTTTTATATTCACAACAGAGTCCGAAGCAACACTGCTTTAGCAGATTGACTCAGTCGTAGTCAGTCGTCTTAAAAAAAGTGTTGCTGTATGCGATGTTACTAGTAATCCAGTGATTGATTAAGTACGTAAACATCCAACTTACGGCCGACGATGCTTCCATCTTTGGGAGAAGCTGTAGCCGATAGGCACATCTATAGCTGTCGGAATCTGAAAAAAACGAAGCACGGCGTTGTTCTCGCGCAATCTTGGGCTTGACAAAAAGTTTTTCTTGCGTTGTCTGGTTGTTTGACTCCATGCCTCTTCGATGGGGGGAATGGAACCCCATGATGCGTGAGCGAGTACCGGTTATTCATAGTATCGGCGGTGTTCGTAGCCGAGCATCTCTTGCAAAAAGAGTGGATTTAGTGGAGCTGCCGCACACATGAATCAAATGATATATCAAAGACACAAGTAGCTCGGCGCTTAAGCGCTTAAGCAGTGCCAGTGCTGTGTTCATGGTCCGTCCACTGAGGCAACCTTATGAGTGTGGGCGTCTCTTTTCAAAAAGAAGCACACCGGAATAGACCGGAATGCATAAGCTGTCAAGGTGTCAACTGTCATTGCCAACAGAGAGGGGGACTCTGTAACCTACTGAGACTGCATCTCATCTCATTACTAGACTATACTGTACTAGTACTGCGTAGTGCCATACCTTGGGTACCTGCTGCGGGATCATCGAGACTGATCCCAATAGAACTTGCGGCTCTAGTACGGACGCAAAATCAGTAGACTGAATAAAGTTACTTGTGTCGACGTGGCGTCAAACCGATTCTAGCTACGGTCATTTTCGTTCCAATAGCGCCCGGCCGGTCGGTAGCGGGAGACTCCGCCGAGACTCGGGCCCTGCTGTGACTTCACAGCTTAAGTCGGATTTGGCTTCCTACAGACTCTGTACACTCTCGAGTCATTCCAGAACTCACCAATCATACATTCCGAACGAATGCCATCCACGCTCGACATAGGTAGATCTACGGTAGCTATGACGGTTCGATTTGGACTCCCGAGCCGATCGTGGCTTGCATATGTATCCCTTCATTAATCTTTCCATGTATACGATCATTCTTCGGATCGCTTCTGGCCAATAGAGTGGCGAAGTGCGTACTCGCAAGTCAGTTTCCTATTTCAGCCTTCATGGGTTTGTCCATGTCTTAAAACGTCGATTTCACTCAAATCGCATCCAATACACTTGCCAATCATGTAGCAGGCAAACAAGCGCAAGTGTGATTTCTTTTACCATCAAGTCGGAGTTACAAATTCGAGTAGCAATGATGTACCCGGGCCTGCCAGTGGTTGCTGATCTGGGATTGATTCTCGAATAAGTAGCATTTCCACAATCTTCCCCTCCATTACATTATAGTGGCCGATTCTCCGTTTGCGATTCTCTGTATCCACAGAGAAAGCTTGAACAGAGTTTCAAGTCGGCGATACTTGTAAGTATGTAGCAAACCATTGGCAAATGCTGAAGCTGAGACTCAATTATCCAAGGGAGGATCTAGGTATAAGCATTTCGAGCCCTCCTTCTCGTATCCCTTTTATGAGCTACGTAGGCAGTCGCAGGAACCCTTCAAAAACTGCGACCCTGTATATGTACCCGCGTTTTGACATGATCAAATCTTAAATTCCATAATTATGGCCGCGGAATCTGTCAATTTGCAATGATCAGTAACTGTACACCGAGTACCAGCGGTACCTTATAAACCCCCGATGCCACTTGATTTGTTTCAAGAGCTGGTCTCCCATTCACGCCCAAACTAGGTTTACTACGCATGGCTCATCGAACATACTGGGTCCTTCTTTTTCTTCTCCTTGCGGCGGTTTTGATTACTGCTGCGCCTACTCCTGATAAAAAAGCTCCGTCAAAAGCGACAACTGAAAAATCGTTAGTTGAATTCGTGCTCTTTTTTTTTTCGATACTAAACTGGATGTTAGTGCCTCTGAGATTGATAATGAGAAAGTGTGAGTATTATGCCGTCCCATAAATCGGCGCACCGAACAACTCACACCTGGTTTTCATTCAGAAATTCCTGCAAAAAAGACCTAGGAGTCACCTTGAGCGTTCTCACCACGGATACCAACTGGGTCGCTGTTAAAGTTCGAATGAATCGTATCGAGCCATCGGAAAAGCCGCTAGGGAAGGTCTACGTTGATGTTTTGAAGCGAGTGTACGAGGACCGTATTAAGGAACTTTCACCACCGAAATCTCCTGCTTCACTCAAGGGAACGGAAGCAGATGAGTGGAAATCCAGGTGGAGTAAATTATTCGATGAGGAAATGACAAAGGCTAGGGCGGCAGGAGCGACTGAGGTGCCGAAGCCAGTGGGTGGGATCCGGTGAGTAATTTATTGTGGTCTTGGAGGTGGTTTTGTCTGAGATTTCGTTAGGGGTTTTATTGGTAAATTGAAAAAGGGGTCGTAAAGTCTAGTTTGGTTTCAAGTTGTGTATTTGCTGGTCTGAATGCAACCCTGCAGTTGTTCGAGCGCAGCGCTGGTGACTCGGAAGCGTTAACGCGGGTAAAATACCTGGTGGCGCCGAGGCGCTACGGGTGTTTATTCCTCGGAACGAAGCTTAACAGATCGCATTCCGTTCTTCCCCTAACGAGTTCAGCGTCTGGAGCCGCTCCGTGCCCCCAAATGCGGAAACCCCGCCTTCCCCGCTGGATGTAACATCCTTCTGCTTATATAGCCAGAAAGTAAGCGACGTGTTTCAGAGCTGGTCTCCCCACACGCACATGTATTTCTTTCTCCCGTCCAGAAAATGGACCTCCTCCTCCTCCTTCTCCTCCTATTGGATTGTCTTGATTTTCTTCTTCTTAACGGTCGTAACTGCAGCACCTACTTCGTGAGTTACACAGAAGAATATCCGGGTCTTGACCGACATTGCAGTTCTTCGATATCCACCAGCAGAGACGGTTTAAATCACCAATTACAAAGCTATACACACACAACGCTTCCAACCTTGAAAATCTATGTCAACCGGGATACACACCGAGCGGAGCAGGCGAAACAGGCGGGGAAACGGGAAGAAGAGGTTTATCATAGGATTGCTGCAGAGACTGCACAGTACCGGGTTAAGGAGCTTGAGAAAGGGGTGGGTCAGAGTGGGCTTGATGTGGAACAGATGTTGAAGGAGTATGATGAGAGGGTTGCTTCCGTTGCTTCCGTTGCTTCCGCTGAGAAGGCGAAGGAGCCTGTGCAGGCACCGCCCAAACCTAGGAAGGCGTCAAGCCTGAGCTTGATGGGTGCTGTGAAAACTGCGAGCCAGGGAGTTTTTGGTCTTGGTCCCAAGCGGGGTGCGAGTCTCTGAGTGGGATTTAGCCTAGGGTTTTGGGTGGGGTTCGTGCCAAGGTCTATTTATACGAGAAATGTGTATAGCGTGTGTTTTGTATCCGCTGGTTCGAATACAACGTGGCATAGATACGATCCTCGTGAAGCGAGTAAGTTGCTGCACAGTACCAAAAACAAGCGCCTGTGTGACATAAGCTGACGCGTACACATTTGTCCACTCACGAGGATCCAACGACAGCTACCATGACCTCGTTCGCCGCCTACGCGTCCCAATTCCTAACCCGCCCCAATGAATCCTCACTCTCTACGTCCTCAAACCAACCCATGTTCTTCAGCTTCACAACCGACGCATCTGACTATGACAGAGAAGAGGCTGGGGACGAGGATGATCCGCATTTGATGCAGTCTAGTTCGAGGATGTTGGCGTCGGAATTGCTGAGAGCTTCTGATCGTATGGATTCTGACGACGACGACGACGACGACGAGGTACCGCCGCCACCACGGATATCCAACCAATCCATCCGTGTAACCCAGTCCATGACCGAATCTCTCCTTCCTGGCTTCAAATTCAGTCTTCCAGATCCTCGACGGAGAGTCAAGTACAACGATGCAGGATGGACTGCATTGTATCTTGCCTGTATCACATCCTGCACTGTCCTCCTCATCGTCCTTCTCTTCACGACGTCGTCCTCTTCCTCAGAAGGACGGGGAAGCTACAGAACACTTCTCAAGACGATTCCATTTCTTGTTATTCTTACATTTACGAGCGCAGTCTTGTCTTTTCTGCACGTTTGGCTGCTTAGCATCTTCGTAAGCCCTGTTATGCTGCTTACTAGTCTCGCTGTTCCGGTTGGCATGTTTGTATGCACCGTGTGGACATTTGTTGCGTCTTTTCTCTGGGTTCAGGAAGACGGTGTTGAGCCTTCGTGGGCTGAAACAACTGGGTCCGTCGTCGTGCTTCTCTTGGTGCCTTACTGACTCGGTTGCTTAGCCTCCGTCTATTCTCTCTAATCCCTCTAACCCTCACAATCCTCTCCTCCCGTCGTCTCCTCACAGGTTCCCTCCTTAACGAGATAAGATCCACATCGAGAATCCTCTCTCTCGTGTCAAGAATTTTGCTTAGCCATCCGCATCTGCTCGTTCTTTCACCCATAGTCCTGCTCTTCACATTCCTTCTCTCAATACCCTTCATAACCATCATCTTCCGCTTGGTGTTAGTGGGCTACACCGTCGGAGGCGGTAGCACAAGACTAGAATACCACCTCCGCTCATACTCGACTTGGGGTATCCTATTCACAACCGCAGTCTGGTTATGGACATTCGGAATCGCAAGAGGCATACTCAGAGTTGTATGTGCCGGTGTTGTTGGTGCATGGTACTTTACCGAATTCGACCGAGCCCCGACGACGATCCTCGAAACCGAGACGAGCCCAACCCCAGCTCAAACCGAAGCAGCAGCAGGAGCACCCGGGGTCATCTTTTCCCTATCTACAAACATCTACCCCACAGAACCTCTCCACCGCTCAATCCACCGAGCGCTACATCCCTCCTTGGGAAGCATAACCCTCTCAACCCTTTTAACAACCCTCCTAACCCTCCTAACAACAATATCCCTCTCCCTCGCATTCCTAATCTCCCAACTCCCAATCTGGTTCCCTCTCTACCTAACCCGCTCCTCCCTCCTCCTCCGCATCCTAACCCTCATCTTGGGCTGGATAACCTCCCTCACAGAATCCACATCCCGTTTCTCACTAACCTACATCGGAATAACAGGTGTTCCCTACTCCCAAGCTCGAAAAGAGTCTCCCAAATCGACGGTGCCGAGTTTGAGTGTGTTGGAGAGGATGTTGGCTATGGCGAGGTTTACACTTGTCTTACCCATCTCAGTGGGGACGTTTCTTCTTCTCTCTCGTCTCGTTGCTGCGGGTGGGAATCCTCCCAAAGGAATGGAGGGTGAACCTCTCTACGCTGCGATTCTAGCGGGGGTGGTAGCGTCGGTTGTTCATTCAGTGTGTACGTCTCTTGTTCGAGATACGGCTGAGACGGTTTGGGTTTGTTCGGTCTTACCCCCATCTTCTTCTTCATCGGGTGATGAGGAAGAGAGTGAAAAGAGGAGAAGGGAGATTCGGGATATATTCGAGGGAAGAGTTGGGTTCTCGATTGGTGTTGAGGGGGGGAGGGGAAAGAACCGAGGGAAGAAACTGGATGGTTTGTCCTCGCGCGCTCCACCACCACCTGTTCCGTCTTCGTCGCGAAGACCACCACCGGTACACGAGTACCCAGAGGAAAGCATACCGTTCGAATTCGATGTAGGACCGGAATCCATTCGCCCTCTTCCTCCTCCAGCACCTGCTGCACCTGCGTCTTTATCCCAACACCGGCCGCCGCCTGAAGAAGACGAGGACGTAAACCCCTTCTCAAACTCGTACCTCTCTGACGTCGACGCCTCCGCCTCGGCTCTCCCAATGCATATCCCTGATTCGGACGACGAAGGTGAAGGAGAAAGCGACGGAGATGTAGGGTCTCCATTTGGATTCACAGGGTCTGCTACCGGTGGTCATCATCACCATTCCAGAGGTGCTTCAGTGAGCGGGAGCGGGAGTGGAGGAATGCCGAGTCATTCTAGGGTCGGGTCGGGGTCTAATTCACGATTGGTTGGAAGTGGGCATCGGTCTGGATCTGGGAGTAGACGCAAGGAGGAGGTGGAGGCGGATGAAGATGAGGATGATCTTTTTCCTGGAAGTGGGTTCTTTTAGCTAGGCATATAGAGAAGATGATAGCGTGATGTTTTGGTGTTGGGGTAGATAGAAAGATGAATTGTATCGTCATACTTACACTAACACTTGGGTAGCTTTTTTTAAAAAAGACGGTTGAGTGGTGTTCGAACTTTGACCCTTTAGGGACCAAAATAGGGTGAATACGGGAGGCGACATCTTCTACCACTTCACAATGGCAGCGGCAGTATGCATCGACGCGAGGTATAATTAAGCACACCGCTTTCATAAAACAGCGTGAGTGGTATGAACCTTGATCCTCGCAGGAACAAAACGACCAGGTTCGAACCCAATTGTGTGCATCCACTTCACAATGGACCCACAACTTGTATTTCTTGAAGTAGAATTATGACACGAAAACATACGTCGAGGCATACTTGGTGCTAAGTAGGGAATTCATCGCTTTGCGAATAAAAAAAAACTACTTGAGGGTATTCGAGCTTGGCCCTCGGGGGGACAAACTAAAAAACGGGGGGACATCACAGACGATGCACATGTAACCACTTCACAATGGCACAGGCATTAGCTATCTTTTGAGGTGAATGGTGACACACAAAATGGCGTCAAGTAAAGTGCAAGCAGATTGTTGCTCTTCCCAGTCCGGAGTGCAGGTAGACTTTCCAACAGAAAGAAGAAGACGATATATCCCAGAGTGGAACAATGACCACTGCAGAGATGCAGGCCAGCTTTCAAAAAAGAAGGATCCCATGGATTTGAACTTGACCCTTCGGGGACCAAAACAACTAGTGGACTACATGATATTGTTACCACTTCACAATGGCAGCAGTAAGTACATTAATGTAAAACTATATTATATATTATGGTGTGTGTTCCATATCCTAGCATGCTTATCTTATCCATCTCGGGGACGTTTATTCTTTTCTCTCGTCTCGTTGCTTCGAGGACGTAAACGCCGGCTTCTCATACTCGTCCCTCTCTGACGTCGATGCCTCGACCTCGGCTCTTCCAATGCGAAGGCGAAAGCGACGGAGATGTAGGCTCTCCATTTGGATTTACAGGATCTGCTACCGGTTGTCATCACCATTCCAGAATCGGTCTACTCCCATCTCCTCCTCCTCTCCTCCTCCTGGAGGAGATGGATGAGGATGATCTTTTCCCTGGAACTGGGTTCTTTTAGCTAGGTATATACTAGAGAAGATGATGTTTTGGTGTTGGGGTAGATAGAAAGATTTGTATCGTCATATCGATGTAAAGAGTGTCATTCCTCTGTAAGTGCACTAACATTTGAACAATGCATACTTTAATTATTGAACAGTCGATTACTGAAACCCGAACGCTTGGGTAGCTTTTTCAAAAAAGACGGTTGAGTGGTGTTCGAACTTTTGCCTTTTGGGAACCAAAAGTGCAGTGCTTACTATCATCAGCTACCACTTCACAATGGCAGCAACAATACACATATGACGCGAGGTAGAATTAAGCACACCGCTTTCATAAAAGACCTAAGGGGAATTCGAACTTGACCCTCGCAGGAACGAAATTCAAAAATGTCACAAAGACTCACATATTGTGCACATCCACTTCACAATGGACCCACAACTTGTACTTCTACAAATGGAATTATGACACGAAAACATACGTCTGGTGCTAAAGGAATTCATCGCTTTGATAAAGATAAAAATACTCGGGGCGTATTCGAACTTGGCCCTCGCGGGGAGAAACTTGGAAATACAATTGTTTACATGCTAACCACTTCACAATGGCACAGACATTGACTGCCTTTTGAGGTGATTTCTGACACACAAAATGGGGTCAAGTAAAGTGCAAGCAGATTGTTGCTCTTCGGGAATGCGGGTAGACTTTCCGCACGCTTGTCTTACCCATCTCGGTGGAGACATTTATTCTTCTCTCTCGTCTCGTTGCTTGCGGTGGAAGGAGGAAGAATCTATTACCAGCAAATGGCAACAACAGCAGATATTCGACGTGAAGTAGAATTAAGGACACCGCTTTCATAAAAAGCCGTAAGTGGAATTCGAACTTGACCCTCGCAGGAATGAAATTCAAAAATATGCCTACAACAACACGGGGGATTGTGCGCATCCACTGGACAATGGGACCCACAACTTGTACTTCTTGAGGTGCAATTATGACACGAAAACATATGTCGAGGCATACTTGGTGCTAAGTAGGGAATTCATCGCTTTGATAAAAATAAAAACTACTCGGAGGTATTCGAACTTGGACCTCGTGGGGATGTACTTAAAATACAAATGAACATCATCAACACATCTAACCACTTTACAATGGCACAGACATTGTCTACCTTTTGAGGTGAATGCAGACACACAAAATGGGGTCAAGTCAAGCGCAAGTAGATTGTTGCTCTTCGGGAGTGCAGGTAGACAGTCTAGACTTTCCAGAAAGAAAC
The DNA here is from genome assembly GCA_003313965.1 of Megacollybia marginata. Classification (NCBI taxonomy): domain Eukaryota; kingdom Fungi; phylum Basidiomycota; class Agaricomycetes; order Agaricales; family Porotheleaceae; genus Megacollybia; species Megacollybia marginata. The sequence continues at coordinate 58,706 of QLOY01015945.1, forward strand.
ATAGAAGACGATATATCTCAGACTCTCCAGAGTGGAACAATGACCACTGCAGAGATGCAGACCAGCTTTCAAAAAAGAAGGATCCCATGGATTTGAACTTTGGCCCTTCGGGCAAGTTCAGGGACCAAGACAGCTACTGGACTACACAATATTGTTACCACTTCATAATGGCACCAGTAAATGCATTAATGTAACTATATTATATATTATGGTGCGTGTTCCATATCCTGGCCCGCTTGTCTTACCCATCCGGACTAGGGTTCCGTGTAAAAGTCGAAACTTTTTAACACCTATTTTCTAACCAGTTACTAACCGAGTTAATACAAGAGGGTTCCAGAATTACAAAAATGACCACGGGGTTGAAAAAAAAATTAAGAGCCCTTTGGGGGGTACCCCCTCCTACCCCCCCTCTCCCCCTCCCT
>QLOY01015946.1:0-20888 GCA_003313965.1 Megacollybia marginata
TGGGATTTACAAGTTGTGATTTTGAGGTTTTGATTTGGAATTTGAGTTAAAGTTGGTTTTGCACATGGTTTTGTGTCAGATATCATCATCCGCTGTTTCTAGAAGTTAGACAACTTCTCTAGAAGTCCGAAGAACTATACTAGTCTGAAATAGACAAAGTTCCGAAGCATACCCCTGCTTAAGACACTTCTCTAGAATAAACTAAGAGCATAACTCACAACTATTGGGATATCAAAAGACAACTAGTGCATGTTGTTTGTGGTGTGTTTTGTGGTTTAGAGGCTTCGCTTTAGACGCCTTAGATCGCAGATCGTTCCCTAGACGTCGCGTCGACAGTTCCACTCGTGTGCACTGCCACCCAGAGCGTCCCTATCATCGCTGCAGCTCTGGGTCGACATTTCGACCCCGATTAAGGTCTTTGGCAATTACTTCACATTCCTTCTGCTCACTTTTAGAAATGGCATTCCACATATGATGCTCTGCTGGCGGAAGAGTTGCAGATTCTCTGTACCAGCATCAATAGCAAGCTGCTTTCCTTCCTTGTATAAGTCGCCATATTTGACCCGCGCTACCCGGCAGCCGGTCCAACCATTACCAGGAATGAGGTCCTGTGGCTTTCCTCACTTCCTACCCTTTTTCTGCTTGAGGCTTGCCAACACTACTGGGTCACAATGTTGATGTGCGTTGTTGCTGAACCAGTTTGCCACCCGCTAGGGCAAGTCAGATACGAATCTACAATAGACAGTGACAACAGACTTACCGTGTATAGACTTACAGCATCTGAGTCTTCAGCGAGTAGATCTTCCACTAGACTGACAGTTGCATTGATATACGTCTCCCAAGCACTACCTTGGGACTGCACAATTTTTGTAGAGCGCTTGATCAGCAATTTTTTAACTGCGTCGGTCATCCAGGTCATTGTTAGTTTTAGAGAAAGTCACGTGTCGGATTGACACTTAAATTCTTATTTGGTTCAATGGCCAATGCAGGATTATCGCACCAATCCTGAGTGTCAACCAATGCTATAAGTATCGTGTCAACCAAAATTCAAATATATTAGCTTTACCTCGAATCCCGCTGCCATTTCCATGAACGCTGCAACATACTTACTCGAAAACAAAACTTGTTGTGATAGAATTAGCAGGGCCCACTACTTTCTTGGGTGTCTCTGGATTGCAAACACTCACGAAGAGTTTTTACTGACAACTCTTTGAGAAACCAGTCCCCTTCTGTTCCATCCGACAGTCCTTTACCACTGCTCCATTTTCTCATTCCCTCAGGCCGATTTGTTTTGCGTACATGACCGCAACCCACGCAGGTGTTGGTAATGATTCGAAGATCTGCACTTATGTGCGGGTGGTGCCATGGCATGAACAGCCTACAGTGAGGGCAAAATACAGGAAGGGGGTTCGAGAAGGGAGTACGTCCAGGATGACTCCAAGTAAAGTGGCGAAGTCGTTTTTCCATCTTTTCAATCACATAAACATCTGTCTGACTTCCTAGTTCTCCCTGTCCTTCAAAGATGCGGCTTAAGTAGGAACTTTGTTGTTCATAGTGGCGCACAGTGATGATCTTCATAATGAAAGCAGATAAGAAAGTAGGAACCAAAGTTGGCTGTCCGAACCCTACGATATCTGAGAAATTGCAACTGAGGTTTCCATCAGGAGACATCTATGAACTCGAGGGCTTAGCATGTACCGCTTAGCCAAACTTAGGAAGAATGACTGCATGAGACGATCTTCCCAACCTTGGAAGCCAGTGATTAAAAGCATGTGAGGTGGACTTGCAACCCGTCGTTGTAGCTGTTCCTGGAAATTTAGAGGAAACAGCTGTCGGAACAAGTCATTGATACTGGCAGAACCCGCTGAGTTGGATCCGATGTGTAGGTCTGAGCTGTTCGGAACTGACAGGGTAGTCACAAAGACCACAATCTGTTCAATGCTGTGGGTGTTACTTGTACGGAACCATCCAGCAGTTGATAGTTTAACTCACAATGATAACATGCCACCTTCTCTCAACATTCCGCTAAGTTTCTCAATTGCATACAAGTATGAATCAGCAGCGTCTGATTCCAAGCACCCAAACGAAACTTTTGCATAGCTGGCATAACCCGGCATCAGCGAAGCCAGATGTTGATATGCAATGAGAGCTGTATAATTCGGCGAGGCGGTGGAATCATCCAATGCAATATCAATTACCAGTGTTGGTGTGGCATACGTACGTCGAAGTTTACTGCGGTGACTGAAGACAGCCTTCATTCGCAACGGCCTCACTTTACGCCCAAGAAAACCCTATTCAAGTCAGGTAAAGGCTGCCTTTAGAGAAATACTTACACAATATGGAACAAGAGGGCCTTTGTGTGAAGAGTAGCATGGGGGACAGAGAAATGAGGATTCGAAGTCTTTGTTGGTAGCATTCCCTGCATGTAGACATTCAATGCAAGCTACCGATCCGCAGTCCTCCACAGAGCAGACAGCGACGTTCTCTCCACCACCACAGAAGAAACAACTCTACAAGGTCAATTCTAGCGCTCGACACCATACCAAACTCACCATTGATACATCAGATGCTTCCTTATGAGTAAAGTCACCAATTAGAACCAACTTATCAAAACACTGTTCTTGCACCCCGAGAATTACCGATTGTCGTTTACTGACAGGTCTGGGTTTGACTTTTGTCTTACTCACTTCAACAATGGCAGCCAGAGGAGCAAAACGGCCACTGAGACGGTTAGGTATCGTAGTGCAGAGACTTTTAGGTTGTATAGAGGTGGCTCGCCGCAGGTACCGGCTTCCTTTGCGTAAGGTCTGTGCTTTGGTGGAACGGTGTTTCCCCATAACAAAGGTGCGAGTCACGAGATGAAGGCGCCAAGGTGACCAGCAGTTATTTCCGTACATGGAAGATGATGGAACCACGGGTACAACGATCATAGTCGGGCAAAAATATTATATTGCATTCAGGTTAGGGTTAGGACCTCAGCCAAACGTAAAAAAACATGTTCAGCGCACTAAGTAAAAGTAAAGTAATTATTTTCAAGTCCTATAGAGACCCGTTCAGAAGGCCGGTCTAAATACGCCAGCACTAAGTATCCAAAAACTATAGTAAAAAAGCAAGGATCCGCTGACGTCAGCCACCGTCACCTTCACCCGCAAAGAAAAGTAAATATGAAGATTGCGAGATAAAGCAAGAGCCTAAGGGGGATGAGATTCAGCCTGCTAAGCACAAAACTTACCAATGTCCCCAACAAGGTAGCTTGACAATCAACAAACACAGCAAACGTAGTGAACCTATGCTTGTTGAGCAAGTGAACGCAATAGTGGGAGCATACCATTCAATGAACCACACAGCAGCAGGAAACTGTCGTCCATAGTAGAACCTAGGCTTCTTGAGTAAGTGAAAGCGTGAAATGGAACATACCGGTAGCAAAGTTGAGAAGAATTAATATCTGGTGAAAGGTTAGTGCGTCGATCAAGAAACAAGATATCACCTACCCATCCATCAAATGTTTCCCGCAATGGCAGATGATACCAACACAACGGAACAAACCCCCAGAACCATGGTCTCATAAAGACCAGCAAACCCCCGAACCACAGTCTCGCGGAGACCACCAAGTCTCACCATGTCAACACAGGACAGGGAGACGGAGAATGACACTATTATCCTAGAACACGCAGCAGGAAACTGTCGTCCATAGTAGAACCTAGGCTTCTTGAGTAAGTGAAAGCGTGAAATGGGACATACCGTTAGCAAAGTCGAGAAGAATCAATATCTGGTGAAAGGTTAGTGCATCGGTCAAGAAACAAGATATCACCTACCCATCCATCAAATGTTTCCCGCAATGGCAGACGATACCAACACAACGGAACAAACCCCCAGAACCATGGTCTCATAAAGACCAGCAAACCCCCGAACCACAGTCTCGCGGAGACCACCAAGTCTCACCATGTCAACACAGGACAGGGAGAACACGGAGAATGACACTATTATCCTAGAAAACTGAACATCACCTCAGCTGGTTGCAGCATCCGAAGATGGCATCCGAGCTGAAGTAGAACACTGCGCGGCAGTGTCTAGATCGAGACATCATTGTCTTCACCGTGTGGAATAGTGCAGGGGCCCTCTGCATTACTCCAGTGTTAACTCAGTCTCACAGTGGCAATGAACAGGTACCACGACCAGGATGGTGATGGTTGAAGAAAAACCTATTCAACGAAAGTGATCAACAATTTATAATCGCCATCCTTTTCCACGCTCAGTCACATGCATGACGCGTTCAAAGAATAACTTATGATACGCGTAACAGCCATAATATAATATATTCAAGTTATAACAATCGCGGTCATATGACTGACCCATGACGCGTTCATATGTATCAAAAATAACTTATGATATGCGTAACAGTCATGAAATATAATATATTCAAGTTATAACAATCGCGATCATATGACTGACCCATAGTTGATTGCTACTTGTGATGGCACCCAAAGGACGACTGGTGAAGGGGGCTGCCTCGGACCTCTTAATCCACAAAACGGCCTATAATCATCAAGGCAATTTGGTGAACAAGACTGTGGCTGCTCCGCTGGCTGAAGGATCAAGGGTCGCTGGTTCATTTTTTAGCAAGCGGTCTACAGTGGCTGTACGGAAGAGGTCGGTTTCTCCAATTCAAGTGAAAAAGCGACTTCGGAGCAGGGGTAAAGTGCGCAAAATCATACTTCGTGGATTGCACTGAATTTTTTATCAGACTACAAATGAATATATGCTAGACTGGAAAACGAAAGCAATGGGAAGATATGCGGATGAACTTCTCCATCATGAAGCCCATCAGACCCCGTGGATATGTGACAAGTGTGGTGCTGCAGACTCCTACTTCCGATGCAATTCGTGCTGGGGAGAGAACATGGTTTGGTGCAAAGGATGTTGTGTTTGTCTTCACCAACGCAACCCTTTGCATTGGGTAGAGAGATGGACTGGGTCTTTCTTTGTGCGTAATGACTTAAATGACCTGGGTTTGGTAGTCTGTGCAGGTCACGGTGGCAAGCCATGTCAGGCTGAAGGAGAAGCAGAATATGGCGTCATGAAGATAGGCCATACAAATGGTATCTTTGTGCGAAAAATCCATTGGTGTCGATGTCAAGGAGAAAGTGAAGTTCCTGTTGCCAAAGATCTGCAATTACTTCATCTCCATCTGTATCCTGCAACACCTGACCACCCAGAAACTGCTTTCACATTTGACTGCCTGGAGGATTTTCACCTTCAAGCTATGGAGTGTAAGACTGCCACATTGAAATACATGACAAAGTTACAACGAGCATCTTCCCCTCTGGACCCTAAATCTGCTCCGGTACGAGTTGTGACTCATTCATTTGATTTGAACCTGCTCAACCGATTCCAGAATCTGTATCTCAGTTTCATGCGATGCTCCAGACAGTGGAGAAACCTTAGCAATCAAATGCGTGCTGGTGTAACTCATCATCCTACACGTGAACGAAAGCCAGGGGACTTGGCCTTGTTCTGTCCAGCCTGCCCTCAGGAGGGTATCAATCTTCCTCCAGTGAAAGATCGAGATGTGCAGCATCCGTGAGTTCTTCCATTGCATTACACTCAATGCCAATGTCATACAAAGGGAAATATACTTGCGCAGCCTTGCTCAAGATGGCAATTTCAAGATTGACAATATTGTGACACGAAATCCGGGGGCGGATGTCTTCCTGAGTCCAGGTGAGGCCATGTTTGTGGGCCCCGAGAAGTTTGAAAAACACCTTGAGGAAGCAAAACTATACAACAAGGTGAGCTGTTGCTTTTCATATTTTTGCCCACAATGATGGGATGAATATTATTTTATTTGCCGATTGCCTTAACGGCACATAAAATAATATTTACTCTATAACACTAGTATTGTGCCTCACGGATTATCTATCCTATCTCAGTAGTTTTGCCCCTCTCCGCAGTAGTCATTGATGGGTTAAAATATTATCTTGTGTGCCACTACTACCAATGGCACACAAAATAATATTTATCCCATTACACTATTATGAAGCTTCAGGAGATAGTGTTCTATCACCGCGGTGATGCCCTTTGCTATTTGTGAAACTCTCAAGAACATAACTAACGATGAGTTTCAGAAAGTTTACAAATCAGATTGTCGAGACTACAAGGCCATGAAAAATGGCCACAAAGAGGTTAATCGTCTCTCTACAGGTATAGCGGCTAGTGCATGTGCCCGACACGGGTGCTTTTTTCCTCACAGTGTAGTGAATTTCCAGGCAGGCGAGAGGTAGGTTTATATCCTTAGATAACTCAGTCTCAACTTCAAGCTAGACAGGCAAATGTAGATTATTCAGTGTCAGAAGCATTGAAACAGATCGTAGCAACTCTTCCTATCCTCCCTGCTATTCAAGAGCAGGTGTCACATATTGTCAATTCCGCTACGCCAGCCAAAACGAAGGTCCTCTTCATCTATGATATTGCATGTCAATGGATTGTTAACCACACTCACCGGTTCAAAAACAAGTACTTGGAGTTGTCTGCAGTGATCGAGCTGCTAGCAGCAATCGGGAAATTTCATCTGGGGGCTCACATTCTCGCATGCTATTGGAAGCATGCTCTGGACTTTATTAAGGGAGCAGGACAGATTGATGGGGAGGTTATGGAGACACTGTGGTCAGAATTGGACAAAGTGGCTGGTTTTGTGAGAGGGATGTCAGTGGCTCACCGACAAGAGGTGTTGGATGACTTGCTTATGGCTAACTGGAAAAAAATTATTGGGATGCCACATTTTCTCGCAGCAAAGCTTGATCGTGCACGCTCAGGAGTTAAGGAAAGCTCTGAGATGTTTATCAGTCTGACGCAGTCAGTGGGAAGGAAGTGGGTTCAGAAGTGGAGTAGACTGGAAGCAGAAGCATCTCAAGAGGGCGGGATAGGAAATAAGATTTACGAAGCAGGTGAAACTAAAAGTGAGTGTGTTCATGCTGTACAAGAATAAAATCATTAATACAAGGACAGAGGAAGGACTTGCTGAGGCATCATTGTGGTTGACGAGAATGGAGCTCTCAAGGAAAGGTGATCTCACAGGAGCTATAGACTGGATAGTGAAGGGATTTGCCTTGGAACAGACCCAGTAAGTTATCAATTTGAACTGGCTTTTAAACACTGACAGGCGGTGCTAGAGATAAATTAATACAATATATTCGATCGTACCCGGCTCGGCTGACGGCCAAGCAAGCACGCGAATTAATAGATCAGCGGGTGCGACTTGCAAAACTCATTGTGAAATATGATGTTGACAGTCTTGTGGAAGATGAGGAGATTCAGGTTATTGCACAGAGGGAGCTCAATGACTGGGAACCAGAGGATCGAGACAGGGATGGTGATATATTGGAAGATGGCAGTGAGAACTCGAGTGAGGAAGAGGAGGAGAAAGAGACGTCATTGGAGTGGGAGGGGGCTGAGAAAACCATCATTCCATTGCCTTCATCTTTTGATGCCAAGATGATGAAGGAACGAGGATTTGAGCATCTGATGGAGCTGGAACGAGAACTTCGGGAGGCAGCAATGAATGATGCACTACATTCACTCCGCCACTCACTGGGGGATAAGGCTTGGTTGCTTCGAAAAAAACTAAGAGCGGTGAAGAGTGTTAAAGAGAAGGGTTCAATTCGGGACTCAGTACAGAGCAAGATGAAGGATGTGGAGCGACATGCGTTCACTTACAACAGAGGCCGGCATGCATTGATTCACATGGGTTTTGGAGAAGGGTGGAAGCCAATATTAAAAGAGGATCTTCGGCTGTCTGCAGAGGTGTCAGAAGCAAATAGTGTTGGGCAGAACCGTGACAAATTGCCCTGGTTCTGGCGGATTGAAGAAGGTGATGGGGCAGGTAGTGTGGAGATTGATTCTAGTCAACGGATGGAAGAATGTAAGTGGCTATTGGATCTCTATTGATTTGCTTATCTTGGTTAGTTTACCGGGTGAATTGGCTGCGGGCAAAAGCTCGATTACTACGTTGGGAAGAGGAATTACGATTAGTGCCACATGAGATGGAATGGACAGTAAATTGGTTAAAGAACCAAAGTGCAGAATGGAATTGCACTGCAGAAAATGTAGAAGGGGGCCATTTTAAGGCATATGCCAACCGTCAAGCCTCGCAGTGGGAGTCCATTGCTTCAAGAGCACAGAAATCTTTCAAATGGGTGAAGGAAAATGAGTGGGCAGTGAGGAAAAGGAAGCGGGCCCCCTCTGATACTGATTAATATTTCATTAGTTCCTTGATTGTCAGCCAACACAAGTGTTACAGGCCAGATCTATTCCAGTTGTCTTGTTGATGTGAAACAAAGCGTTATTAGTATGCTACTACTATGTTCTTTACTGTCAGTTGGTTGATGCTACCATTATCATTTGCCATTGTCCGACAGACTGAGGTACATCGAAGGCCTACCCAATAGTGGTGTCTTCATCGGCCGAGCTGATGACAATATTTATCATCAGTCAAGTCCCTAAGAATGCGACTCTGGGTAATTGGTGGCTGACCCAATAGTGGTGTCTTCATCGGCCGAGCTGATGATAATATTTATCATCGGTCAAGTCCTTAAGAATGAGACTCTGGGTAATTGGCGGCCAACCCAATAGTGGTGTCTTCATCAGCCAAGCCAATGACAATACATCAGTATTCTTACATAAAGCTTTTTTCACCTTGCTCAAGGCGTAGCAAGGCAAAAAAGCCCAAAAAGCTGCAAGCAGAAAAGTTAGGCTCATTTTCTAAAAAAGCTCAAAATAGCCGATGGCACCGTCCCTGACACATCCCTGAGCATACCGGCATGAATTGTCACACTGCTTCCCTAACCCATCTATATGATAGTAGGATGAGGTAGACCTCCACCATGCCCCCCCATCTCCTAGGAACATAGACCCATTTTGCGGAAAAAGGTAAAAAGACGAAAAGAAAACCTTGAGAATACTGATGTATTTATCATCAGTCAAGTCTCTAAGAATGCGACTCTGGGTAATTGGTGGCCAACCCAATAGTGGTGTCTTCATCGGCCGAGCTGATGATAATATTTATCATCGGTCAAGTCCTTAAGAATGAGACTCTGGGTAATTGGCGGCCAACCCAATAGTGGTGTCTTCATCAGCCAAGCCAATGACAATATTTATCATCAGTCAAGTCCCTAAGAATGAGACTCTGGGTAATTGGCGGCCGACCCAAGTGGGGTGGTCACAATGAAGTTAATAAATAAACATGTATTGAGGGCCTAGTTGACGCCTGTCAGCTTGTCTGTCAAGCTGATAAGAATAGCACACTTGGTGTCTGATGGCCAAAGCACTAATACTACTCATCTGGAGACATCGATGACTGACTCAAGTACAGCTTAGTGTGATGATCAAGTAAACAAAGGTGTATTGAAGGCCTACTTCACACCTGTCAGCTCATCTGTCGAGTTGATAAGGATAGCACACTTGGTGTTTGATGGCCAGAGCAGCAACACTAGTCATCTGTGGAAATTGATGGCCCACTCAAGTACAGCACAGTGTGGTGCAATGAAGTTAGTAAACAAAATACATTGAAGGCCTACTTCACACCTGTCAGCTCGTCTGTCAAGCTGATAAGGATAGCACACTTGTTGTTTGACAGCCAAAGCAGCAACACTAGTCATCTGTGGAAATTGATGGCCGACTCGAGTACAGCTTAGTGTGGCAGTCACAATGAAGTTAGTAAACAAAAATGTATTGAAGGCCTACTTCACACCTGTCAGCTCATCTGTCAAGCTGATAAGGATAACACACTTGGTGTTTGACAGCCAAAGTGGCAATACTACTCATTTGAGGAAATCGATGGCCGACTCAAGTACAGCACAGTATGGGGGTTACAATGAAGTTGATAAACAAACATTTATTGAAGGCCGAATAGGTCAGAATGGCTTGAAGGCCTAGTTGATACCTATAGGTCATCACATAGCTGTAGGGTAGATGCATAGCAATGGTGTTATTAATATTTTACTCCTGAATATTTCTGCCCATAATAGTAGATGGCAGCAATGTGCGGCCGTGCATTGGCCAATGCTTGTAACTACCATGAAGTGTAAAAAGGGTCTGTCTATTGTTATAGGGTATACAGGATTAAATGTTGTGGTTATGGCAGGATTTTTCGCTTCCCTATAAAAATAGATTTTCAACCTGTTGAAAGTTCAATGCAATATCATACTTTCCAGAGGGCAAATGGCTCCATTCAAAGTTTAAACTACACAATTGAATAGCATAGAATGCGATGGCAATATCACATTTTGTCCAAATGTCCATTATATTGCCTTAAAATGCAGATTTTCGGTCGATGTTTCGCTTCCCTATTTGTCACTGTACGCTCTGTCGATGAAATGGGTATGTATGGAGCCATTTAATGATCCAAAATTTTCCGTGGTTGGCGCTCCACTACTCACTACAACCGGTTATCGCCATATCGAATCACACTATTTTTCTCTTGTATGCACTTTATTTCATGCTCTTCAGTTGGACCCGTCTCTTTGTGGGCGTCAGCTGGGAACCACAATTGTCAAGTGGATATCTCAGGACGGATATGCCAATTTACGGTACATTGCGCTCACCATCATTTTATTTGGCCATCTTTATATGACCTGTGGTGTAGTTGCTACAGCTATAGTTCACTGTTAGATATAGCAATTTTTGGAACACTACTACATGGAGATCATGAGTTCGACACTTCCCTGGAGCACCTTTTTCATGTTGTACTCTACAAGTAAGGTATTTCTGTTTTTGACTCGAGTACAATGGTGAACGTTGTACCGTCGAATTAGGGTAGGATCTAGTTGTGCATTACGATGTTGAGCGGACTAATCTCACCGGATATTGAACTCTGTAGGTCGAGAATACACTCTGCCAGTCAAGTATATTTTTTGGCACAACCGGTTCATCAACAGGCACCGTCGCTTTCGCTCCGTACCTCTCCACATAGTCCTTCAGAGGTTTTCCGTTGAGGGATTCAGGGAATGGACGAAGAGTGAATTCTTGTTACATAACCTTCAATGCAGTTGGTTTTGGCATGATCTGTGGTGTAGTTGCTGTACATTATAGACGATGATATTGAGATCGTGAGTTCGACTTTACCAAGTACATTTTTCATGACATCAGTATTCTCACGTAAAGCTTTTTTCGCCTTGCTCAAGGCGTAGCAAGGCGAAAAAGCCCAAAAAGCTGCAAGCAGAAAAGTTAGGCTCATTTTCTAAAAAAGCTCAAAATAGCCGATGACACCGTCCCTGACACATCCCTGAGCATACCGGCATGAATTGTCACACTGCTTCCCTAACCCATCTATATGATAGTAGGATGAGGTAGACCTCCACCCATGCCCCCCATCTCCTAGGAACATAGACCCATTTTGCGGAAAAAGGTAAAAAGACGAAAAAGACGAAAAGAAAACCTTGAGAATACTGATGGACTTACGTACTAACTATTTTAATATTCAGCATCGAGGATCTATTCAATGTCATCACGCTCGGATCTAGCTGTGCGATTACCACGTTGAGCAGACCAATCTGACCGGATGATGAACAAGAACTCTGCAGGAGAATACGCTCTGCTGGCCAAATGAAGGATCTCTTCAGAGGTTTCCACGATCCTACGTAAGAAACGGCTGAATGAACGCTGTACAGCACTGTCAAGTCCGGGTAGGGTTTGATAAATGTCCATAGTCCATAGCTAAGACATATCACGGTCTGTATTTAGCAGCTGTAGCTTCAATCCGTTCAAGTGCCCAGCCTATTAATAATGAAACAATGGACACCATTGCTGTTATTATCCCCACAATTGCTAATCCCAAGCCAGTCTTCGGGCTGTGAGGGTCTACAATGGGTTTAAGAGAAGTCAGAAATGCACTGAAACCGATTAAAAATGTCAATCTCTTTTGACTTGACCGCAAAACTTGAAGGACAGATTGAGAGGCCGAGAATATCATGAATTCATTGCGTCTGAGTCTGGTTAAATTGTTGCAACGGAAAAGGTCGCTCTTACTCCGGTAATGGTGGTATCTCGATTGGGTATGGTGCTGGAATCATCATTTCCGGTTGAAAGACTTTGCTGATAATAAATTCACGATGGGAGATAATGAGACAGTTATTGTCATCATATAGCAACCAGTCTTTACAGAATCCATAGGCGACCAAGCCTAGGTATCGGTCAATTATTTATTCATCAACTGCCTGAATGAGTACTCCCCTGAAGCTGAACCTGACTCGGACCATGCTTTCCAAAGAGTCTTCATCATAACTGACTCTCTGCGATGAGTATACTGATGGAGTCGAATATAAGGTGTCTCGATATGCCATTCAAATCTGATGAACGGGAACCTGAATCGCAAGAACCGTGCGACGACACTTGGATCACGAGAATTTGGTGTCAGGCCATGCAACAGTTGTCCTTGTTGCCGAGGTATATTCTGTACATTGATCATCCACTGAGCTCCGCAGTCTGTAAGTTTTGATTGAATTGGCCGAACTGTCAATACGCACCATCCTCCCCAAACGCGCTCAAGAATTCGACCGCTTGGTCAACAATCTCCCGAGGATTCACATAATATTCGGTAAGAGGAACTGAATAGTATCAGTACATTCTATGAAAACCGAGATTGAAGGCTTACCGAATGAACATGAGAACAAGTCATGTAATCGCTCTTGCAGAGAGTCTAAAGCTTTCCGGTCCCTTCTCCTTCTTCCTACGTCCATGTAGCTCACTTTGTTCTTGGAAGAGAACAAGGTAAACCTCACGGTTAGTGGACGCTGGAATGCTAGTTGGGTTTGTGTCACGACGTTCAAGGACAGTCTTACCTGAGGTTGTGATTGTGTTTGGAATCGCACACTCTAAGCTGGTCATAAATGATGGGACGTAGACTCAGCCAAATGCTAACCTGAGACGGTGGACGATCTGGAGTAGACGGCGGAGTTGTTGGTGTCACAATCTGTATGGATGGAGGCGACGTGATTGGAAGGTTTCCCACATTGGCATTCCAGTACGTGTTTGCTCTTGTCAATGGATCCATTCCTTGCGATAAAAAACCCTCTGCAGGTTGATGATCCGGTTGCAGTTGAAGCGGTTTATAATCTTCCCCATTCTCTCCATCTAGCGGAGTTTCTCCTTCAAATGGTTGCGTACTTGCTGTATTTAGTTGAGGGAGGCGCACTGGTTCTGCATGTGTATCCTTCTCTGATCCCATCTCCCAAACCGAAGCGTTAGACGAATCAGGTCTGGCACGATATGCAGCGACATCAGACAGAGAAGACAGATCAGGGAATTGCGAGCTAATCGGAGAAACTCCCACGTTTGTCGACGACATCTGAATTCAGTGTTAGAGCGGAGGATTCTGAGAAGGACGGCAATTTCATACACGGTGGCCACCATATTCACCGGGAGCAAGACTCGATGAAGGGCTGTAGGTTGCGTAACCGGACACCGGAGTATTGCTCTCAGGTCTAGAGGGGGGCCTATCGATGCATAGCTCTCAGATCTCAGATTTTTGGGGATTAATGAAACTTACGAATTGGTTGTAAGAATCCATTCTGCAACTCCGTCCATTGCGACGGAGTTACGGGTGTAGGTTGCATAACCAGACGGAGCATCGCTCCCAGATCTGGAGGAAGGCCTATGGGTGATCGATGGAGCATAACTCTCAGATCTGGAGAGGGAAGGCCTAATCGGGTTCGACCTATAGCTATCAGACCTGGAGAGGGCAGGCTTAAGGGGTACCGATGGGGTAGAGCTATCAAGGGAAGGCCTACGGGAGATGGATGGAGTGTTGCTCTCAGACCTAAGCATGCGTGTGATCTATTTTATCATTGTCAAGGACGGCATGAAGACAACGATAAACTGACTGCTACTTGTGGCGCTGTTACGGTTGATTCAGGTGTTCGCATCGCAGCTCCTCCCCTATGTTGTGGAGATGCGGAACGAGGTTGTGAGACTGATGGTGCGGCAGATTCAGAACTAGCATTCTCGACAAGATCGTCATCAAACGAGTACTGAATCCCAGTTTCTGACTCGGAGCTACGTCTCGGCCAAGAGAGCAGAGAACGCAGCATAGCTATCAGGGAAAAGAAGAAACGGATTCTATACGGTAAAGAACACGTTCACAGTTTGCGAATGCTCCGGGCCGACCGACTCGGAGTGTTCAGACATGACAGACAGGCTTTGCCAGATCAGATGTCCTCTTTTCCCACCGTCGTCTTTAAATCGCAGACGGGGTTGAGACGGGGTGAATAGAGGATCACTGACGGCTCATATCTCAATTGACGGATCCATAGGTCCGGGTTCACCGAGCTACCATTTTCGACTGGTCGAGGGTGAATCAAAGGACCACGACGTTGTCAGACAGGGTTGGCCGACACAGACTCCTTCCATTTTCGGAAAGGGCTTCTTTTCATTTCCGAGCTTCTTCGGACTTCCCAAACAGTTTGCCGTGCCTAAAAATAATCAAGAACAAACGGTGGTACCACTCGATGGTGTCTTCATTCAGCTAACGCCAAGATGTCCAGGCAGATCCGGGTGCTTCTAGAATTCTCCCCGTTGTTGTCCTCCTTCGCGTCATTGTTGTCTCTCCCGTTATGAAGATCAGCTAATATGCCTCATCCTCTGTGGGTTCGATCCATCCAAGTATATGTAACAACTTTAAAGGTTAATCCATGCTGTACTGTAAATAGGTTTCTGCAATAAATGGGTGAAAAGTTTACTACTTTAAGTGTGGCATGTGGTCTAGTTGCTACAGCTCGCCCTAGGGCTTGCATCTATCTTGATTCTTTTTTGAAACACTATGTGTGGGAGATCGTGAGCTCGACACTCAGTAATGGTATTTATATTTTTGACTCAAATATCACCTCCAACACCGATGGCATTCACGATTCGATAATGAATGCTGTACTGTCGTTGGGGTCAGGGTTCGCTAAATGGGACTGGCTGGTAATACTACACTCTACACTCTGTCGGTCAAACGGGTTTGGAGCCATCTGAACGATTCAAACTGTTCCGTAGTTGGCGGTTGCCACCACTCGCTACAACCGGTTCATCAACGTTGCATCAACGTTTACCATCGCTCGATTCGCTCCGTACCTCTCTGTAGTATATGTTTAGTATATGTTCCTTCAGAGACGTTTCGCGATCCTACTGAGGAAACATTTGAACACTTGTTGACCTCCAATATCAATATGATATCCGATGTGCCGCGTGGTGTAATTGCTATGACATGTGGCATATTCACATTGTGGATGTCTTTTGAACACCATCTGTGTGAGATCCTGAGTTCGACCCTTTACCGCAGTGCCTTTTTTATGTGGTATTTGTGTTTTTCATTCGAACATCACCTCTCACGAGGATGCCATTCACGATAAATCGATGACGAGTGTTGTACTCGAATCTGTGTAGCATCTATTTAGTTTGATAAATGCGACCGATCTAGTATAGTAGCGATAACAATCTGTATCATACACTTATGTTGACCGTGCTTTAAGGTGTTGCTGCAGCTGTGAAGATGAGTTCGACACTTGTTCCGAGTACTTTGTCATATCATGTCATGATATTCGTGTTTTTCATTCGAAATGCAGATGCCGGTCATGATGATGGACATTGTACTGTCAAGTCAGGGTAGCTTATTCACTTTAATAAATGAGACTGCACTCGAGACGGAATTCAACAGGAACCCTACGTATGGAGCCATTTGAGCGATAGTATAATTGCCGTAGGTACCACCCCATCTGATTGACACAAGAGGCCACGAGGATTTAGCGCTCAATTCACAACTCTGTCATTGGCGCGCTCATTATCAGTATTTCAAAGTACTGGTATGACCTGTTATGGCCATGCAAATGCACATTTATTCCCACGTGCGCGCCGTCAAGTTTGTGCGCGCCGGAAGTGAGAATATATTTATATAAGTGATGATATCATCATGTAAACGTGGATACTATACATACTTGCTTGAATAATGATCAACAGGCAATATAATGAGGCAATGTGGACTGAACGACCCGATTTCGAAACTAACTCAGTCACATGTGACTCTCAGCATTCTCCTAACAACTTGATAGGGGCAACATTATCCTATTGGAGGTCATCTAAGGTACGACGAATGTTCATAACTATCATGGTATAATATGAAGGGATCATGAACATAAATCAGACCGTAGTATGTAATGAATGTTTGTTGAAATGAGTGCTTACTAGGTTAAATTTAAATGAGTGGATAGGTAGGCTCACTGAATATAGGATGGAATATTAAGGCAATACAAAGCATCCCAGGGGCTGACTAGCTCAGCGAGTTCATCAAGGGAGAGGGGTAAACCATAACCAGAGAAGACGATTCGAGGAGCCGGTGTAAGCTTATAGTGATTGATTTCTGTGGTATTCCCAGCTAGTGAGGCTTTTCAGACTTGATGGACTATAATCGGATTCATACCTGTCATTGTAGTAAAACGAAGCCTTTTGACTCTGAGGGTGTGCCGATCTCAGCAACGTCAAGCTTCCGCTTTTGAGAGCTGGAACATGTTGTCATTGAATGTGAAGGACTTTGAGTTGCTGATGTTGGAACTTGGGTTTTAGCATCTACCGACTGTGATATTTCCATTGGGGTAGGATACATCGGACGCACCTGAGTTGTTGATAGGTTCGCGATCGGAATCAGAACCGTGCAAAGAACCATGCACTAAATTTAGCTCAGACTCTGATTCAGACCGATTGCTGCTCGAGTCGAGATCCATGTCATCACCAGTATCAGAAACTTGAGATCCTCTGTCAATAATTGGGTCAACCTTCCAGCCACTACTAGTTGACTAGCAAAGGTAGCTGACAGGCAATTCTATATCCGAGTCAGAATTCGTCATCGGTTTCCCTTTCTAAACGGTTCGCGATGTTGGAAGGCCTCTGACTCATTGCGTGGCATGCTCAGAATTGATAATTAGTGACAGCGTCAATTGCCTGTCGGGCCGAAAATACACTGTACAGTTACTAATTTTGGTATCGAGACTGACTGCTGTGATGACCGTCGAAAATTCCAACATCCATTTGACTGACCGTGGTCTGTCATCCCACCATGATGAATAATATGGATACTAAAACCAAGTTTCAACTCAAAAGCCTTCACATCTACTGACAGCACGTTCCAGTTCTCAAAACAATCTCAAAAGCGGAAGCTCCAGCGAAGCCACTTCTGACATGTGGCTTGCATGTGGCTGTGACAAAGTTGCAAGTTTCGGACAATTCATTATGAAGTAAATACATAGTATGATAGTTATAGACATTGTCATGCCTTAGATGATTGATTTCCAATAACATTGCCTTAAGTCAAAAACGAGTCTTGAAGAGAATGGCACTGAGAGTCACGTGTGATTTTCGTTACTGCCAAGTGAGTTAGTTCCGTCTTTAAGTGATTATATAGCTCATAAGTTGATATTCAGGAAAGTATTTATAATATCTACATCTACAGAGTGATAGTATCACTGATGTAAGTATATCAACACTTTCGGCGCGCGCAAACTTGACGGCGCACACGTGGGAATAAATGTGCATTTGCATGGCCATAACCTGTGGTGTAGTTGCTACAGCATTATCATAGTAGACGGGATGTTTTTTTTGTTACATATGGGAGCTCATGAGTTCGACACTTCTTGGAGCAACTTTTTCATCTTATACTCTAACAAGTATGGTATTTATCTTTTTGACTCGAGTACTTACTTACCTTGGACCAAAAGGGATACCAGCCGATGGTAAATGGTAGGATCTATTCAGCTTGATAGATAGGGCTGCGATTGAGACAGAATGGATCTAGTTATGCGATTACGGATATTGAATATTGAACTCTGTACTAAGTAGAGAATACTGTAAGTACACTCCAAGTCTGCTAGTATCCTTTTTAGTTCATGGTTGCCACAACCGGTTCATCACGTTACATAACTTTCGATACAGTCACTTTTGGTGTGATCTATGGTGTAGTTGCTATAGCATGCTTATCGGTACCTGCTGCAATGTTTTTGAACAGTAAGTATAGGAGAATCTTCGTGAGTTCGACTTCACTGGGAGTACATTTTTTCATGTCTTCGTACTAACTCTTTTTAAGCCCTGCAACATTTAGTATATATGTAGCTCGAGTCGTGATATATTTCTGACTTATATTGCACAGGCAGAATTCGACTCAGAGGTATATGGTTTCTGCTTCTGTAAGAGAACAATATGTTCATTGAGCACACTCACTGAATGAAATGATAGCCTGATCTTGCAACTGATAATAAAGGTTATCATGGTTGGATGGCTTGTGAGTGTGAAGCTTGCTTGTGAGTATTGCCAGCACTGGTACATTTGGCTGGTCATATTGTGCTGCGCTTGCCTTTCCAAACGCATGAGCGTGTTGCATCAAGTGCTTCCTAATATATGCAACGCGGAAGGCCGTCCAGGTCCAGGGTATCCGGGAGCCTTATTGAGCTAAGTACCGATATTACTTACTGTGTTATTGACTCGAGTACTCACCTCCAAAAGGGATACCAGTCGAAGTTCGACACTGCACTGGAGTTTTTTTTCACTCGAAATTGAATATTCAGCATCACCTCCAATGCGGATAGCAGTCACGATGAACTGATGATGAACATTATACTGTCGAATTACTAAGGGTCAGTTTGATAAATGGGACTGCGTTTGAGACGGAATGGATCTAATTGTGCGACGAACGGACTAATCTGACTGGACATCAAATAAGAACTCTGTAGATCGAGAATAAGTGCACTCTGCGGGTATGGACCCATTCCATATTTCATGATTTCCTAGTTGGTGATTGCCACCACTCACTACAACCGGTTCATCAACGCTTACCTTCGCTCGATTTGCTCGTACCTCTCCTTGTAGTATGTGTTCTTCAGAGAGGTTTCCGCGATCCTACTGAGGAAAAGTTACAACACTTGTTAAGCTCCAATATTAACTTATCCAGTGTGCCGTATAGTGTAGTTGCTGTGGCATGCTTCCCACTCGATGAGGACATCTTTTGACACCATCTCTGCGTAGATCCTGAGTTCGACCCTTGGCTTGCAGTGTCTTTATGTCATGGTATTTGTCGAATATTCATTATCATCTCCAACGAGAAGATGCTTAGTAAAATGTTGTACCGTCATACGGCGACCGGCTAGTGCGCTGGAGGTGGGACTGATCTAGCATACTAGTAGCGATAACGAACAAGCCGTACCGTATCATACATTCATGAGGTCATTCGGCAACCAGCGCAACTTCGGAAACAACCTGAGGAGGTTGGTTATCAACCTAAAGACCTGTAGGTGGATACTAACCACGAAGTTCCAAATCTACCTTGATGGGATTTGATGACGTATACTTGGGCGGCGCGTTTCCATCCGTCCCGAGATGCCACGGATCAAACCACTGATCGACGATTCCAGACTACATCGCTTTCGGGACTCGTTATCTGAGAACGTCGCACAAATGTCGCATGACAGAACAAAGCGCCAAATTTATCTCCATATCGTCAGTCATATCAGAGTCAAAATATTTGGGATGAAATCTCTTGATCTTTTCCCACAACGGTTCAAAATTGCCATCGAAGCAACTGGCAGTCGGTGTGCTGCTGTGGGATTATAGTTGCTCCATGCAGGTTTGAATGAGCTTACAGAGTACCGCTGATCTCATCGAACCGCCTTGTATTTTGAGAATTAGGTGAGTCTGGATGCATACATATGTATCTGAGAACTTCGGGTAACTCATCCGCGATACATTCTTGGCTAGGCTTCGTCCCTGGTTCGTAAACTGATTTCTGTTCCGTTCTTACAACAACGGCAATATGCGCGAAAAGATCCGGGCCTAGGTCTGAATAGATCAATGTTAGCACGAGTTTACAGCTACTGTAGAGCCTACCCGACCGTTAGGTTCACTACATAATTCGACTGACGGCGTACCCAAGTTCGGTCAAGAGCTCCAAATGAGCAACGTAAGGAACTAGATATCCTGCAATCAGAACGGTCTCCACGGCGAAAAGAAGGGTTGGTTTGCTTACCTAGATACTTATGCCAGGGTAACGATGGACGAAAATTCGAGGGTTGAAAGACAGTTATCAACCTTTGCGCAGTAAGTGCTCATAACCAGTTCTCGTCAATCTCTCCAAGCTACTAGCCTAGGCTTTGGCTGGCCAAGATACAGACTCCGAAAACGGTACGAAAACAGCGGAGGCAAGCAGACATAGGAGTGTTGCATGCGTAGTACACGACAGAATCTTCTATCTGGAAGCTAGGGCGTTGGTTTCCAAAATCCTTGATAATGAACGTCGAGGCTCGGATAGAATGACCGAGAGTTGTGCAAGTTTGAAGCAAGGGTGATGACACAGGCACCATCTTCGTGACTGACTCACGCGGACACCTCACAAATCAATTCACAGTTCTGGCTGATTGGAAGAAGACGATACGGAATTCTGGATTCTGGAGTTTTTTTAGTCAATTTTGTCGAGCGCCTAAAGTAGCTAGCCGCGAGACCTTGGTTTCCACAGTAACTTTTGAATCATTGGAAAGATGTGGGAATCAGCTGACAGCGCTCTTACCGTCGCGAGCACCAGCAGACGCCGCCGCCGGACATTAAGTTACCTAAACCTAATGTGGGAAGGTGTCCTTCCTTGACGGCGTTAAGACGCACTAACACATGCGTCATGGTAGATCATTGAAACCCATATGACACGTTCGGCAGTATCATCAGAAAGATTGACATCTATCACGATTGCCGAGATAATAGATCTCTACAACACCGAAACTACTTCAGAAACAGAACCAACGTGGACAGTAAGTAACAAAACAACCACACTATTCTAAGTTTCGTAATTGATCACAACCACTGCATTGGATGCACCATTTTCTGCAATA